>LBNU01027371.1:114465-135134 GCA_014162995.1 Artemisia annua | reverse complement strand
GTTGTAATATAAGGTGTAGGGATATGATAAACACGGTTTGGTTGGAATAAAGGGTATTTTACGGTGGCAAGTTAATTATCATGATCAAATACATGTACTATACAATGTTGCTAAGCCAAGACTCGACTCAACTTAAGCTAAAAACAAAATAACAAAAACATAAACAAGCATAAAAAGAAACGGGATGGTAGTCCGTATGTTTTTTCTACTTCTCTTTTTCTCATTTTTTTGTATTTTTCTTGATTTTTTTTCGATTTTTATTTTATTTTTTTTTCTTTTTTTTTTTGCATACACTCTTGCCCTACCATCCAAAATAATACATGATAGAGGCCTCGGTTCTCCCCTTACACTTGAACTTTTACATATTTTACAAATAACTAATTAATGACTCGAATTAAGATAATCGAAAAACTTGGAGTACTTTTTAAAATATTTAGCACATATGGGGGTAATAATGATGTTCTTCCCATTACTCCATTAAACTAGTACTTTACCCATGAGTCTCAAACGTCCCAAAACAATATGTACAAGATATGACTCGACTTAGCAACCATGTAATCGATTAGATAATTAACAAAGGGTTTAAGACAAATGTTGTCACAATAATGCACTAAAGATGAGTGCATACAAGGTAGGCTAAGGCGATTTGGGTGTACATTTAAGTGAGGTGTAACAAATTCTCACTTTGAGTAAGATGCTCAAAGGTCGAAACGAAAAGATAGGCTCTGAGGGGTGTACTAGGGGTATCGTGTACAAAAAATGGGTACAACGCAAAGGGTGTGGGAGAATTACTTGACCAATGTAGCCAATGTAATTATAACAAAAACACGGGTGTAAAACAAGGGGTTCATTCGCCCGTGGGATTTGAAAACAATAAAAGAATGCATACGGGGCTATGAAAACTCACCTCAAGGAATGGTACAAACGGGAATGTATGAGCTGAAGAAATGAGGTGCAATCTCCTAATCGCAACCTAAAATGAATGCAAGTAATCTAATTTAGATTATGAAATGGGTTTATGTATGCACTTGCACTTATAATCTATACCACTCGTTTTGTATTCAAAATATGTATTGTTGTCGAAAATATAATTTATGTCTTCGTATAAGGTCATAGTGAATATTACATGTTCATATAGATTAATAATGTTATATAATAGTTATATAGTGAAATATAGTTAAATATAGGTTTTAGGCGTAAAATATAACACTTAGTAATTTTTGAAGTACGGTTAAAAATGGCTTCGGAAAACTAGTTGTAAAACAGTGAATATTGAGATTTAGGAAGTAAAATTTGTATTTTTGGAAAGCTTAGCACCAAGCCTCAAAATGTTCAGGAGTGAAGTTTCGCTCAAAGTGTCTAGATTTTATGCTAAATGGTCGAGAAGTGTGGTATTTTTAGGCTAAAGCTGCCTTTTCTGGGCAGTTTTTATGAATATTTGGATGGCTGTAGATTACTCATCTTAAGTCCAAATGACAAACGGCTTTTTCATTTGAAAACTAGGCTAGGTGCTCTGACTTTTGTTCCTTGTGGTCCAAAACTCCAAAACTGAGTCAATTGACGGGAAAATGGCTCTCAACATGAGTGTTTCTAGGTATACTTAGAAAAGGTCTAAGGCTGGTAATTTATAAGTGAAAATAATAACTTTCGAAAAATCATAACTAATTCGTTATAAGGCCGATTTTCAAGTTCTTTATATCCCCGGAAAGGTAAAAAGGTATACTAACATAATTTCAATAGTTTGGCAAGTTTTGAAAAGGTCTAAGGCTCGTTTTTGACCAAATAGATTCGTACATCAGCAAGCTCATTTCCGGAAATTGTATAAGTCTAGTAGTATTTTGTTTTTGGCATAATTTCTTCGTTATAAGTCCGTTTTTAGCGGTTCAAAAGGCCATAGTTTCATCTAAGGATGTATTTTCTATATCTTGGGTCCAAAATTTATCAAAGCTCACTGAATGTTTCCAATATTAAAAATAGGGACAGAATGTTAACATATGTTTCCAAAAATGATATAACCTAGTTTGTACATGTCCAAAACCACTACTAACAACATCAACTCATCCCTTAATCTACCATACACCTTCTTAGGGTGTCATGGGTTCCCTAACATCACCACTTCAACCATTTCACTAAAGTTTCATAAGGTATCCATTTTACACATAAAATGATAGAAAATTAGGTTTTTGTGGTATAGATTTCACATGCAAGTTCAAAAATGAGATTTGTACATAAACCTAGCAAGGAATTCATGGTAGAATTTATAGAAAAATTAGTGGTTTACTTACTTGAAAACCTTATAACTTTATATATAGAAAAACCTAACAATCCATAGGTTTATATTGCAAAACCTTGTAATGGATGTAATCTATGACTTGTAAAATACTTGATACTTGAAAATCTTGTCTTCCTTTGGGTCTTGGATAGGGAACGAGCAAGAGAGCACAAGAGAGTGAAGAAAAAAAAACTTATTTGATCTATTTTTCTTATGCATGCAAGAGGTAGTAGCAAGTTATGAGATAGTGGAATAACTCAGGTGTAACTTGGAAGAACCAAGTGTCCATGGGGACTCTTACGGCCGGCCACCTCACATGAGGTGGTGGTCTTGTCACATTTTTGTCCCGTATTGATTTTACGGGGTACCGTTTAGTGCATAGTTTTGTATTTTTAGCGTTATCGGGTAGCGGGTTAATTAAAAATAAAATATAACGCGACTAACCGGGATATAACAAAGTTGTAAAAATTATAAAAATATAATTTTCATAAACATTAGGTATTTTGATAGGTATCTCTTTGTTAATACAATTTATTGTGTATATATGTTCAAGTAAAGGTTTATTATTTCGTTAACCACCAAAATAAATAATATATAGTTTTATAACCTTAGTGGAAAAATAACTAATATAAAAATATATTAGTGTCCTAGTGGAATTTGTTTGGTACATTAGGTTAAAAACTAATAACTTGTCTTATTATTTATATACAAATAAATAAATAAGTGTAACTTGAAAATATATATCTACGAGTGGAATAGAATGCAAATGATGTCGTGATGCAATGTAGACTAACCCTAGTCTATGAAATGTACGATGAATGACAATGTGACTTAACCTACCGGGTTTCGTCAAATGAATACCCGTAAAGCCTGTTTACGTGAAATGTTGAATTGAAATTCAATGAATAGGAAATATGGGGACTAAGGAATTGACCTGGAAATTTAGAATTATGACACTAATAAACTATTAATCTACTAACTACTATGACAAATACTGCGAGCTACTTGATGCTTGAATATACTCGGGGTAACCGAGTCTTTAATATGAATAAACGTATTCCTATTAATCTCCCCCTAAGGGAGGTCACCCCGGAAATTAAGACTTGAATTCTAGCATTCCTATCTTTGAAGATGTCTTTGTAGCTCGTAGTCTCTGATTCTTCATTGTTGCAAGCTTTGTGCATTCAGCAATAGATTTGAGATGACTTGTTGAAAGCGTCGGATGACCGTTGACATGACTTCGTGTTTATCATCTGAAAGAATAGCTTCAAGTCATCTTTGTGTGGTAACGTCTCCATGTGATGTAGATATCTTAGCATTGGCATGCTCACACCTTTTAAGAAACATGATCTTTAGCATCAGAGTTGTGGAAGCATTGTTGAGGCCCATCAAATGATCATGATTTCATAAATTGTGGGGTTGAGGTGTGAGCATCAGGTGATGGATCAACATCTTTTCAGCAATCAGCAACAATCGCCAAGGATTCCTGCATAAGACATTTAGCAATAATACGTCCGGCACATACAAGTTTGGACTTAGAGATTGTTAACAACATAGTATGAAAACTCTCTCTAAACCTTACCAAGGCCTTCCTAAATCGGATACCCTCGAAAGGGCTTACGAGACCTACCGAAGCAGATCAATGATTAGGTGAGTCGCTGGAGATCACTCCACGAATGTAGACCGTTTTGTAACCGCCACGATCACTAAGCGTAACCCACAAGGGATTACCGAAGTGACCTACTTTCAGGGCTGTTTGATTGTGGAAAACTAGAAGGGGGGGGGGTTGAATAGTTTTACCTCTTTTTCATTTTATAAAATGTTTGTTTCAAAATCTTCAATTAGAGTTTATTATGAAAAAAATATATAATCAATATGATCAATTATATATGTGTGCTTTAGAGTTTGTTATCAAAACATAGTTTTATGAATAGAGCTTTGGTTGATCTTTATGTGAATATGTTTTCCTTTTAAAATCTTAAAACGTTTTGTATCAAATTATCGATTAAGTTAAACTCAACATGAGAAATGTGAATAATGCATCTAAGTCCATTAGAACATATCATATAATTATTCATCCTATAGCAATATTAACTTATATCTATCACATTCAACATCAAAACAATATAAGCAACAACCAACACATATATGCAAGCATAGATATAAAGCGATAAATGCAAGAATAAATGTAAAGAGATAAGAGAAAGAAGATGCAAACCAGACACGATGATTTATAGTGGTTCGGCTACAAGGACACCTTCCTTGCCCTACTCCACCCCCCGAGTCACCTACTCGAGAGTTTTCTTCACTACTCAACAAGCTCCCTTTTGGCGGAGAAATCCATACACAACTTTTGCTTACACCAATTAACGACACTAAGCTAAATGTCGGGTTCTAATAGTAGCTAGAACCAATCTCACGACACGACTTCGATCACTACACAACTTCTACACGACTTCACGACTTCTTCACGACTTCACAACTTCACAACATCTTCACTACTTTACAACTTCATGACTTCTTCACTACTTCACACCTTCATGACTTCTTCACTATTTCACAACTTCATGACTTCATGACTCACTACTAAGTAAGATCATCTTGATCTACTTATTACATATACTTACACAACTTGTTTCTACAATTTCACATCAATACTAACTAGACTCTAATACTTCTTTGACTTGATGATAAGAAGTATTCTTCTCTTGCACTTTGAATGGTAAAGGATTGGATCACTTGAAACATAGATTAATAATCTTATGATCAAAGGGTTTTAGAAGATGTTTAGAGAGATTTAGATCTGAAAATTTTCGTGCAAAAGGTTAGAAAAATACCAGGTTTGAGTTGGTATTTATAGGAGAAAATTTCTGACAAAATCTGACAGGGGAGCGTGGCTGGCCCCTTAATTCATGGCCGACCCCCTTAAAATTAAGGGGGCCGCACAGCTGTAACAGCCAGATTTTCTGTCTTTTAGTGGGGAAAGTTTATTTGGTGAAAAACTAACTGATTTTTGTTAAAATTTTGAATTCATATATTTAGTATGATTTAAACATTTTCCTTTATTACCAAAAGTGTTTTTCAAAAATATATAATATGTTTATATTATTTTATAACATTTTCTTTTAATTAAAATATTTCCCTTTAATTACCAAAAGTGTTTTTCTAAAATATATAAAATGTTTATAACATTTTATAAAATTTGTATTGTTTAAATAAAAATCCCTTTGATCATAAAATGTATTAGACATTTGTTTATGCATACCTTAAGTGATTGTTGAAGCATACTAGAGACGTTGAGATGTCAAGAGACGTTGACGTATGAATGCATAGATGATTTGTGATTACAAGTAACTTAAACACTTTACGTTATGTGTTGTAACTTACATCTTTGTCATCATCAAAACATGAAGAGGATGTTTAGATTAAATATCGTAATATAAATATCGTAATATTTATGCCAACAATCTCCCCCTTTTTGATGATGACAAACTATGTAAACTATAACTCATAATGAAATGCATAAGTTACTTGTTTACACTTCTTCTCCCCCTTTTGTCGAAGCAAAAAGGTGGATTCCTAGACGAGACTTCTACTATACTTCAATCCTTGCGATATAATATATAAGGCGAGCTTGCATCATCGTGAGTGAAGCCTTAACTATTCCCAATGCTCCCCCTTGGTGTATACTCCCCCTTGGTGTATGCTCCCCCTTGGTGTATGCTCAAAACGAGTTTTGGCTACCAAAGAATCGAGAGAAAAAAAATAATCCTACAGAACAGAGTTAGGAGAAAAAAATGCATATATACATAATCATGATGATAGATATATGCATGACACTTATTGGGGAACAAGGTATGGATGTCTAAGGTATATGTACTAAGAGTATGACACATGCAATTTTTTTTTAAATAACAACCCAAATCCCAAAAAAAATAACATGACCAATGCTTAAGACGTAACAATGATTAGGACCAGATTTGACCGACATATTTTGGCGAAAGATGTCAAAATGAAGATGACAATGATACGTTTGTAAAATCAATGAGGAAGGATGAGCATGAATGGTAAAGGGAAGGTGATGAAAAAGGGTTGACAATGATGGTTTAGATTAATATATCGTTTGACAAAGGTGAATGATTGGGAATCATGGGATTTTTAGGTGTTTTGTTGGTTGACGACCGAAGGTGGATATGTGAAATGAGGTGACGACCGAAGACGCATTTCATAATGAAATTCACTTGGATTTTTGACTACATGGACAAACATGTTTATGAGAATATGGATATGACGGTTGCCCTTTGATTCAAAGAGCGACACAAGGATGAACATGGGTTTATGTATCATGAGAGATGGTTTGACTTTCAGGGATTTAAGTTTTGGTGTTGATGACGCACTTAGTGGAATGTAGGGAATGGTTACATGATTGAATCTTCTCGTGAAGATGACTCGGTGGATTTATTGGTTAAGATGGAAAATGAAGATCAAGTGGAGATGACTAGGTGGAAGCGAAAAAGTGATGTTCAAGGAAGGTGGTGGTGACACTTTTGGTGGTGTTGACACTTTTGGTGGTGGTGACACTTGTGAGTTGGGATATCCATTGATGGATAGAGATGAAGATGTGGTGGAGGATGTTTTAGATGGTACATAAGGTGTACTAGGATATGAAATTAGAGGTTGAGGTGATGGAGTTTTGAGGTTGAGGTTGAGGTTTATTGTTTACGAGGTATGATATTGATTTTTGGTTTCTTTGAGAGCATGTAAATGGTGGATGACTCGAGATTGGTAGTATAAAGTATGACTCAATTTTTCATTTCACATTGGTGGTGGAAAGTTTGACAAGGAGGAGATTGATTGAGGGTAAATATGTTGGGTCAATGGAGGTATATTCTTGGAAGTAAGAATGTTGGAGAGTTTGGTGGTGTGATGTGGGTTTAGGGTAGAAGGATGTATGTAAGTGGTGTGTTTTACCTTCCCATTAAATTCGTGCTCATCCGGACATAGAGTGTGACACAAATAAAGACAAACCATCATGTAAATGATGATCTTGACAATGACACGATGAATGAAGGATAGAATACAACGAGGTTTTTCTAAGGGTGGACGGAAGGTGTTTGAAATCTATATAATAATAGAGTCATGACTCAAGAAATAGACATGAACAATGAGTGACATTTTAATTCTCATTTCGCTAATTAAAAATACTTAAACATTTCGGATGAAATATTTAAGTTGTCACATTAACTTAGAGAGGTATTAGATTACTATCTAACCATCTCTAGACAAAGAAGTGGATTGTTTGGAAGGGAATGAGATGATGAATGAGGAAGTGAGTATGCATGAAGGCTCTAGGACACTTAAGACACCTTTAAGACTATAATGACCTATCGGATTGTGACACTAAGGTTTTCATGAAATAAGGGTGTAAGACCTAAAGGCAAGAAATATATATACCTAGATGGATGAGACATATAGAGTCAAGCAAGTAAAGGCATTTAGACATGTATCATAAGTACAAAACTATATCATGTCAAAATAGTTATAGAAAGACAATAACTATTATAATAAACATGCATTCAATAACTATGCAAATCATTATGAAGGCATATAATCAAATCACGTAGGAGCAAACAAACATCTAGAAATATCATATATGCGAGATGCCAAAAATTTAGGAGTAAAACAAAATTCTAATGTGAGGCAAGGTTCATAAAAGTAAACTAGCGTTAAGTATATTTAGGAAGAACCATTTAATCAAGTTGGAGAATGAGTATGAGACTATTACTAGTGGTGCTCAATTCAGGCTAAACACGACCATTTTTACGGGTTACACACACCCAACTTCTCACATAGAAGCAATTTAACCGTTAGGTTAAATTGATTTTATAGTCAATAGATTCTCCTGTAGTCATTCTCCTTTTAGAAGAAATTGAGTTCCTAAATTTACCTATCGAAGAGTACCAAATATGAAGTTTGCTTGTTTCACTAATACTTGGCTTAATGTGACTCAAACATCATGTTTTTATGAAGGTAAATCTAGATGATATGTTTTACTCATGATCCTAATAGAGACATGTAGAATGTTTAGACAAAAGTAAACAAAATGTTTTAATCTTTTGTTTATGATTTACCGGTTGTTTGGTTTTAATTGCATATTAGTTGCTTTAATAAATGTGCTTGATTTAAGAATGCTCCTTAGCATATCTTGTGAAATGAATCTCATTAAGATTATTTATCTTAAATAAGTTTGTGATCTTCAAGTGATATTAAAATAAGACACTTATATATTCATAAACAAATATTATTTTCTATGATTTTTGTCAATGATATATATCATAATTTAACTAATATTTGAAAAAAGATGAATTTTACTTGTTTATGCATTTTGACAAGTTATTTTTCAATACATAGAATATATAGTATGTAACACAACCATTCATGCTACAAGGAAAATGAAATACATAGAATATATAGTATGTATTATTCTTAAATATGTATTTTAGTTTGGAGTGATAATTTTAAGTAGTGTGAGCAAAGTTTACATATGTTGTTGTTTTGCTCATGTTTGGTTTTTCGGAGATGACACATTTATCCATTGTACTACAATGTAAATTTCTTGAATATTTCGGATGAAACATCCAAGTTGTCAATCCTACTTCAATGTATATTTTATGAATGTGTTTGCTAAATATTCGGAACACAACTATTGAACAAGTAGACTCAATATGACATCATATTCACAAGTGTGAGTTATGATCTGATGCATATTCTTATCATCTTGGAAAAGGATTTTGTTATTTTCATATCAATCGAGTGTGATTGAGTATGTAGATTCAAGACTATATCCTTTGTTGTAATTTGATATAATCTTGAAACTAAGCAAATAACAATCCAATTTCCTGTCCACACTCAAAAACATATCAATTAGATTTGATAAATATAACAATCATAATTTGAATAATGTATTGATATAATATCAAGGATATTTATAAGTGAGGTTAGTGAATGATTGAAAGTTGACTTAATACTACATGATTGTTATATGTTTTGTTTATTTGAAAAACTATTCATTTTTGCGTATAATGAACACACTTAGATTTTGAAAATACTTTTTCTTTTTATATAACTAATAATGTTTTTTATTATTATTTTTTTTAAATGATTCAATTTCTCTTATTTAAACAACCTAAGGTAAAACATGGTAATTTGTTGAAAATATTTAGGTGACTAGATTTAACTCATTTACAAGATGTTTGAGTAAGATTAAGCCATCTATACCTATATGCAATGCAAGCATAATATAGCAATCCTAACGCAAGAAATCTAGCATAAGATCTAGTTAAATATAAACCGGAAAGCTAGCTATAAAATAACAGGGCACATATGCTTAGATATACAATTAGCTAAACTTGAAATAGCAACAATCATCTAATATATTCAACTAAGAAAATAAAATCCCAAAGAAGTTCACATAACACATAAAACACTTGTCGTCGTTTTGTGTATTATATACACCAATGTTTACTTAGCTCGATTTTATTTGAAAATAAAATAGTTTCCTCCCCATTCTATAATTTAATTAAGATCAATATTTTGAAAATATAAATACTTAATTTTTCAAAAGTATATCAACTAGGAATGCCCAACTTGAAGGAAAAGGTAAACCAAAAATTTTACGTTAAAACGAGAAACAAATGTTTAACCACCATGTAGTATTTTGCCTTTCTGACAAATTTAACTTTGAAATAATTATTTTTAAGTATTTTTAAATGAAAGTAGACTAATTTACCTTTAAAACGCCGGGTGGCACGACTTCTATGGACTTATGGTTAATTTTATATGATTTATCAAAATTTCTGAAAAACTGTCGAACAGACAGGCGAACCCCTTAACTTTAAGGGGGCCGCCCAGACAATTAAGGGGGCCATCCATCTGGTACTAAAAAATGCATTTTTTGTTAAAAATTATTTTCTAACTTTGTGGAAATGTGTGAAACTTTCTGAGTTTAATACCGAACATATAATACTTATTTTAAGCATAATTTTATTTCGAGCTAGTATAATTAGTGTATATAATATCAAAACTAATACAAGTTAATCAACAAAACACTTTTCATATTTAATCCTACTTAATGGGTAATTTGATACATGGATCGTACTCAATTTTAAAACCATTTGTTTTGAAAATTAGAGCGACGTGGCTCTGATACCAATTGTGGAAAACTAGAAGGGGGGTTGAATAGTTTTACCTCTTTTTCGTTTTATAAAATGTTTGTTTCAAAATCTTCAATTAGAGTTTATTATGAAAACAATATATAATCAATATGATCAATTATATATGTGTGCTTTTGAGTTTGTTTCAAAACTTAGTTTTATGAATAGAGCTTTGGTTGATCTTTATGTAAATATGTTTTCCTTTTAAAATCTTAAAACGTTTTGTATCGAATTATCGATTAAGTTAAACTCAACATGAGAAGTGTGAATAATGCATCTAAGTCCATTAGACCATATCATATAATTATTCATCCTATAACAATATTAACTTATATCTATCACATTTAACATCAAAACAATATAAGCAACAACCAACACATATATGCAAGCATAGATATAAAGCGATAAATGCAAGAATAAATGTAAAGAGATAAGAGAAAGAAGATGCAAACCAGACACGATGATTTATAGTGGTTCGGCTACAAGGACACCTTCCTTGCCCTACTCCACTCCCCGAGTCACCTACTCGAGAGTTTTCTTCACTACTCAACAAGCTCCCTTTTGGCGGAGAAAACCGTACACAACTTTTGCTTACACCAATTAACGACACTAAGCTAAATGTCGGGTTCTAATAGTAGCTAGAACCAATCTCACGACACGACTTCGATCACTACACAACTTCTACACGACTTTACGACTTCTTCACGACTTCACAACTTCACAACATCTTCACTACTTCACAACTTCATGACTTCTTCACTACTTCACACCTTCATGACTTCTTCACTACTTCACAACTTCATGACTTCATGACTCACTACTAAGTAAGATCATCTTGATCTACTTATTACATATACTTACACAACTTGTTTCTACAATTTCACATCAATACTAACTAGACTTTAATACTTCTTTGACTTGATGATAAGAAGTAGTCTTCTCTTGCACTTTGAATGGTAAAGGATTGGATCACTTGAAACAAAGATTAATAATCTTATGATCAAAGGGTTTTAGAAGATTTTAGAGAGATTTAGATCTGAAAATTTTCGTGCAAAAGGTTAGAAAAATACCAGGTTTGAGTTGGTATTTATAGGAGAAAATTTCTGACAAAATCTGACAGGGGAGTGTGGCCGGCCCCTTTAATTCATGGCCGGCCCCCTTAAAATTAAGGGGGCCGCCCCTTATAATTAAGGGGGCCGCCCAGCTGTAACGGCCAGATTTTCTGTCTTTTAGTGGGGAAAGTTTATTTGGTGAAAAACTAACTGATTTTGGTTAAAAATTTGAATTCATATATTTAGTATGATTTAAACATTTTCCTTTATTACCAAAAGTGTTTTTCAAAAATATATAATATGTTAATATTATTTTATAACATTTTCTTTTAATTAAAACATTTCCCTTTAATTACCAAAAGTGTTTTTCTAAAATATATAAAATGTTTATAACATTTTATAAAATTTGTAATGTTTAAATAAAAATCCCTTTGATCATAAAATGTATTAGACATTTGTTTATGCATACCTTAAGTGATTGTTGAAGCATACTCGAGACGTTGAGATGTCAATAGACGTTGACGTATGAATGCATAGATGATTTATGATTACAAGTAACTTAAACACTTTACGTTATGTGTTGTAACTTACATCTTTGTCATCATCAAAACATGAAGAGGATGTTTAGATTAAATATCGTAATATAAATATCGTAATATTTATGCCAACATTGATGTTGACCCTGGCAGGAATTTCCACTCAATCACTGGAAATTACATAAGTATATTCCCTCATAAGTGTTCTTGGCAGATTGCTAAGATCTGCGTAGGACTCATAAAGTTACCACTGGTGTCCTTAATGTTGACCAACCAGGGTAGAAGTAGCACGTGTTCCTATGAGATCTTTTGATGCATCTCGTGGCTCTAGACTCGATAAGTGCATTATTTGGTCGTCGGAGACTGGAGCGGTGTCTCCTGTTTCAATATCAACATAGCTCGTGATGAGCGGTCGATAGATTATGCAGGGTTTCCCGTGAGAATAAAACAAGCTCTTTTGTGAGAACTTGAGTGGTTAGAAGGTTTAGTGCAGTGCGTCACTGGGTCCATGACGTCTTGTCTTCAGTACCGATGTTACCTTAGTAACAATCAGTAGCATATGAATTGAACCCGGTTTCTGCCCTAAGGTTGAATAAATGGAGGGCTATTTCTTTTCACCCTTTCTCATTTCATTTCTTTTTAATTCTTCAACCCCTTCTTTCTCCTTTCTCATTTATCTCCTTTTTTTCATAATCATACCTAAGGACTTTCTAATACTATCTATTAAGTATTGTCCTTGGGTAGATCCTTTCAGTTCTGGCGGATCATAGGACGGTTTTCCTAACCTTAGCCACCTTATGACTTCATGACTATCCTATGTTGCCATCGACCAAATCATTGAAAACTCTCTCAAAGTGTTCATGATTGAGAAACACATTTTTGCCACACTTTGAGAGTTTTATGATTTTCAAATGCTCCCCCTTAACATGTGCTCATAGGTTTTGATAGAAATTGGCACATGTCGGGGTGAGTTGCACTTTTTGAATTGATCCACTCTTAATAGACATATAACCTAGGGACACGTTTACGTTGCTTAGTTAAAGGGATCCATTCTCAGCTTTTAGGTGATAACTAACCCTAATAACTAACTTGAAGTTGTTAACATTCCTTAAAAAAGGAAGTTAGACCCGTCAAAGTACATATCTAAAAAGAGTTTCTCGAAACGGTACATTCTACTTGGATAAATCCTTTCGAATACTAACATTTGTGTTTCGTCAATTCGATTGTTAGATCTGAGCCACGCTCACATGAGATGCCAAATCCTTTTGTCACCGAAAGCCATTTTGCTCCCCCTCAATATGTGCATTCATATATAAAAGGGTTTGGCACATATGGGAGAGCATACATTTGTTTCCAAAAACATCACATTTTTATCAGATTTCTTTACATAAATCACATTCTCTCCCCCGATCACAAATGAGACGAAACTTTTACTCGTTATGTATCAAAAATGATGAGTTTTCAAAAAGATTTAGATTTTAATAAGAAACTTACGAAAAATTCATATGTTGACACATAACATGAGAAACACATTCTTTATTCACTGCTGATTATGTGCACAAAAGCTTGGTGTGGTTATTAATAAGATTTTGAAATCACTCTCCCCCTCAATCAATGAACCATTTATAATTATTGGAAAAATATTTGTCATTGATTGAGTGATTTTAAGAAACGATTAAGTTCTGATTGACTTGCAAAAAAACTCATGGTACCACCAAGTTTTTCACAAATATTTTCTAGAAAAATCATAAAAGGGAAAATATTTGCGATGGAAAGAAGACTTCTCTTCTTTATCAAGAAATAATGCACTGAAGCGTACATAATTTCAGAGTGCACGGATGTAAAGTAATCCATTCCCGGATGAACTTCATCCATTGTTAGGAGTAACCGTCTTATTGGCGACGTGTTTTCCTCATTTTGAGAACCGGGTTGCTATCTGAAGTAATAGCAAACCATAATGACATGTTTTAACCCTTTATAATAACTTCTGCTCGAGCTTCATTTATAGAGCCGTGCCATTGTTGAATGACATTTCTAGGTCCTTAAATGTTATCGATAAACAGAAGACATGCCTAACAACGAACTATTTTTGATATTTTCTGGTTTTTCACCTTTTTCTGGGTTTTATAGGTTTTATATTTTTGTATTTTCTTTTTGGTTTTAGATTATGTACAAGGATATTTGAAGCAAATCCGTTACTCCTCATTTTCTTCCTGAAGACTTTTGAGCGATTCTGGTGTGATATACTTCATTCCAAGACGCGGGAGAATGAATTGAAACCGTTCTCTTGATAATGGCTTGGTGAAGATGTCAGCCAATTGAAACTCTGTCCTCACGAAGTAAAGTTCCAATATCCCCCTTTCAACTTGTTCCCGGATGAAGTGATGCCGAATGTCAATGTGCTTTGATCTGGAGTGCTGAACATTGTTGCAATAAAGAGCTATGGAACTTTTGTTATCACAATACATCTGAATTTTGTTGTAAATGAACCCATAATCCGATAATTGTGACTTCATCCATAGGATCTGAGCACAGCATGAAGACATTGCAATGTATTCAGCCTCTGTGGAGGATATTGATGTACTCATCTGTCTCTTAGATGACCAGCTAACAAGTTTATCCCCAGAAATTGGGCTGCCCCTGATGTACTTCGACAAGTGTCTTGACATCCTGCATGGTCTGTGTCTGAGTAGGCCGTGAGAGCCATAACAGTGTCTTTAGGATACCAGAGACCCATGTGATTGTCTCTTGAAGGTACCTGAAGACTCTCTTGACTGCTTCCAAATGCTTTTTGGTAGGTTTGGATTGATATCTTGCACACATGCACACCGCGAATAGTAGATCCGGCCTACTAGCAGTTAGGTATATTAGGGATCCAATCATGTTGCGATACTTAGTTTGGTTGACTGGGGTCCCTTCTAAATCTTCATCAAGTTTGGATCATTCAACCATGGGTATGTCAACTGAGTCACAAGAATCAAAACCGAACTTCTTTAGAATCTCATTAGCATATTTGACTGATTAATGAAGATGCCATTGGGGTTTTGTGAAATCTGCAACCCCAGAAAGAAAGACATTTGCCACATCATTGACATTTGGAATTCGGAGTTCATCTCTTTAGCAAATCTATCACATTCATTAGGATCTGAAGAGGCAAAGATGATGTCATCCACATAGATTTGAACATGAAGTAGATACTTGCTTGATTTTCTGGTGAACAACGTAGGATCAACAACACCCTTGACGAACCTATTAGCGAGAAGAAATTTGGACAAAGTGTCATACCACGCTCTAAGAGCCTTCTTCAGGCTGGCTCACATAGACCACCTCCTTTAACTTACCATTCAGAAATGCAGTCTTAACATCCATATGATAGATAATCATATTTTGACTAGCTGCATTAGCAAGAAAGATTCTGATGGCTTCAATTCTAGCAACTGGTGCGAAGGATTCTTCAAAGTCTATGCCTTCTTCTTGACGATATCCTTTTGCTACAAGTCGGGCCTTGTTTTTGAGTACATCACCATGCTCGTCAAGTTTTACCTTAAATATCCACTTGAGAGCGATAATCATTGCACAATCAGGTTGAGGTACTAGTTCCCAAACATCGAGTCGGTTAAATTCATGAATTTCTTCTTGCATTGCTGTGAACCATGAGCTTTTAGTCAATGCATCTATGAAGTCCTTAGGTTCAACCTTCGATAGAACGGAATTAAAGAAACACCACAAGGCATCGGTGGCAAGTTGTCTACGTGTGGACACTGGTCTTGATGGGTTACCAATTATATTGTCTATTGGATGATCATTAGTCCATTTCCTGAGATACTTGTGATGATGGGGGTACGATGTTGATGATGCTAATTGTTGTTCTTCTGATGAAGCGGTATCAGTTGTGGGATCTGGAGCAAATATATTCACAAATGGCTCATCATGAGTAGGAGGAGACGAATTTTCTTTAGTGGAATTATCAACTGCACCTCCTTGTTTTTACGGAAGAAGACTGAAGATTCGATGAAGTTTGTGATGTGCTGACAGCTGGTGCATCTTGACTGAGCGAAACAGACACAGATGGACCATTTGAGTTATGTGGAATTGGAGCCTCGACAACTTGAGGTAAAGGTGGGTTGTCGTTGCTTGGATTGACAATGGGTGGCTAAAAATATTCATCAAACATCGGATCAAACAAACTTTTCAATTCTTCACAAGTGGGTGGTACATAAGGTGGTGCAGAAGAACTGATTGGTCCAGGAGACAAAAGATTTGGTACGGGTCCAGGGTTGGTGTGTCATGAAATCTGTTGCTCAGTCATCTCATCAAATGTCACGTGAATTGTTTCCATAATTTGTCTGGTTCTCTTGTTGTAAATTCGCTATCCCTTACGATCAAGTGCATACGCTACAAAAACTTCGATATCAGCCTTAGCCTTAAGCTTTCCTAAATCTTCACTGTCGTTGGCTGGGTAACAAAGTGCACCAAACACGCGTAGGAAGGAGAGGCCTGGCTTTCTTTGATGCACCAGCTCATAAGGGGTTTTGTTATGGAGGGGGTATATCAATGATCTGTTTTGAGTGCAGCAAGTAGTTGCAATAGCTTCCGCCCAGAGAAACATTGGTGTTTTGGAAAATATCAGGATGGTTCGAGCGGCTTCAACAAGTGTATGATTTTGTCTTTCAGTGACTCCATTTTGCTGAGGTGTGCGAGGAACACTCTTTTGATGACTTATCCTAATGCTTTCATAGAACTGAGTGAGTTGTTGATTGACGAATTCAGTCCCATTTGTCTGTGTGTATGATTCTGATGGTTTTGTTAAGTCTGACTTGCAGCTGCTTGATGATTTTGAATATGATTTCTGGAGTTTCATCCTTTGATCTCAAAAACTTCACCCATGCAAACCTGGAAAAATCATCTACGATAACCAGAACGTATCTTTTTTCCATTGATGCTTTGAACTCTCATTGGACCACACAGATCCATATGGAGGGTGTGAAGGACTTCTGTAATGGTGTTGACAGCTTTGGGTTTGTGAGTGTGTTTCTTGCTTTTTCCTAATTAGCATGCAGAACAAAGATGATCTTTTTCGTATTTCAACCTGGGCATGCCACAAACAAGATCTTTTCAAGTAAGTTCATTAATTGTGCCAAAGTTCAAGTGATTCAACCGGCGATGCCATAGCCATTATTTGTACTTTGATGCCTTGGAGAGCAAGCAAATGGGAGAGGATCCCATCATGTCTTCGATAGAGATGGTACATAAATTTGTGCCGCGACTGCCCTTGAGTAATTCAACCCCATCAAGTTCTCTAACGAAGCACGTATGTTTTCTGAATGCCACTTCTAGGTCGGAATCACAGAATTGACCAATAGAGAAGAGGTTGTGCCCAAGACCCTCTACATAATACACTCTTGAAATAACACTATCACCAAACACATAGTCTCCATAACTCATGATAGCCCCAAAATGATCATTCCCGAATCTAACTGTCCCGATAAACTTATTGACGAAATTTTTGAGCCGCGAGCGATCCCCGGTCATATGTTTTGAGCAACCTGAGTCCAAATACCACAGGACGAATTATACGACCTGCATTCGAAAACAGACCAGAATGGATAACTGAAAAACGTGGAACCCCAAATGCTATTAGGTTCCGTTTGGTTAGCACACATATGATCAGAACAACCAGAATTCACTTCAGACATGGTGGATGTAGTGGAGACATCACATTTAGACTCAGTAGCCCTAGTATCAAGAGACGTAGTTTCTATGGGAAATGTTCTGCCAGTCGGTTTCCATTCCTTTACAAGCTTATGTCTATGTGGAATCATTTTAGTTACAGGGCACCTACTACCTAAGGTGAATTTTCTTCCAGTATGTCTCCATTGGTATCCTACGTTGGTGAAGGTCCTTCCAGTTTCTTTCCAAACAAATTTTTCCATTTTAGCTCTTTTAGTTCTCCTAACTCTCTTAGCTCTTCTAACTCTCTTAGAACGTGCACGATTAATAGATCTCACATAAGATAAAACACAAGCATCATGATTACTAGAAATTAAGCAGTTATCACATGTCATACACGTTGCAACAGAATTCGAATTAATTGCAGCACGCTTAACAATAATACTAGAATCAACACGATTCGTTTTACACACGCAGGTGTTATTGTTAATAGGGTGGTCTTCTACTTTCATTCCATGAGCACTCTTAGCTGGCGAAGTCATATTGCTCCTTGTATTGCCACTGGGCTTTGACCCGCTAGCATTAGAGTCACTGTTTACTCCTGTAGAAGCAATGACGGGAACATTAGTTTGTTTGACTGCTATATGTTTATTTGTTGATGATGTGTTAGGTTCAGATGTTTTCAATGGCACATTAAAGGTAATCGCTTGTTCCTACTTAATAGTGGGGGTGCATTAGGCCTATTGGGCTTGTTTTCTTCCATTGGGCACGTTCTAATAGCATATTCTAGAAGTTCCTGAGATCTTATAGTGAGAAAGCAAGAGTCTAGAATGACACTATCCTGTGGTTTCTTTACCCTATCCTCTTCTACAGTTTCACAAAGCAAGTATAGTGTATCCTTAAGATACAGTAGATACGCATAGTAAGTACATTTGTTATTCCTAAGGGGAAGAGAGATATTAACAACTTTGATGAGACGAAAAATGTTACGTTTTTAGGGGTCAGTTTGAGTCCTAATTCGTATATTATTTGATCGGATTTCACCCAAAGTCGTTTCTTTTCTCATTTTAGGTACTTTTGAGGAGAAAATCACAAAAGAAGCATTTTCGGGCGTTTTCGGAGTGAAAAAGTGCGGAAAACAACAAAATCTCAAAAGACCCTAAAGTGCACAGAAGGTGACGGCGTCACAAGCTTCAATGTGACGACGTCAGGAACAAATGAAGTGAAGAAATTGGAAGTTACTCATGACGGGCCAGAGAGTTTTTGGCCTAGTTTGGTGACGGCGTCAGGGAAGGCCGTCAGATCTGGAACAAGGCGGCGTGACGACGTCAAGAAGGCCATCACAAAACCCTAATCGTCGGCGTGACGGCGTCACACCTTAGGCTGACGCCGTCAGCCCGTATTCTCTATATATATAGGATGAATTTTATTGTTTTAAAGGAGAGGAACTTGGTGGAGAACTTAAGGGTTAAACCCTAGCTCGTGTATCACAGACCTTAGAGGGTACTTTTACCCCTCTAACTTGCATGTTTAATCTAAGATAAGTCTTCATTCAATCCATACAATATGTCTATGTGTTCTATGATTTATGTTTGTGCTTTTCTTTCCTTCAACATGCTAGGCTAAATTAACTTGTGTTTGCTTAGATCTAATGAAACCTAACTATTGATTATCATGTGATGTGTATGTTGTGATTTTGATTTGGATGAATGTTTCATCTACGTTAGACTTAAGAAAATTGGCTAACTTCCTATATGGTAACAAGCTTGAACGTCTTAGGAAACGTGAATCGTATGTGCGTTAATCGATTTTAAGGTAGTATTTCATGCGTAGGTTGCTATCGGTGAGCTTATGATAGGATACTTGACGTATCGTCATAGAGTGAGGTAGGAGCTTATAGAGTTAGGGAATTGAACGCACTCCCTACGACTTGTTAGGAATACACCCGTCATCCACGCAAACTCAACATACTAATTACATTGTAAAAGATAGTTAGGGAGTAATGAAATCTAAGTAAACACTACTTTCCCACCATTGTTTTCTCAATTTTTAATTTAATTGCATAAGTAGATAACTTGGGTTAGTTGACTAGCAACTAATTCCGCCCACTCCTTCAAAACCGAGATTTTACTGCTTTCCTAAAAACATAAAAATACAAAAATAATCATCCTCCACCCTTAGACCTTAATTAGAGTAGTCTTTAACCTAACGAACACTATTCCCTGTGAGAGAACGATCAATCCCCCGGTACTTGCCACTTCACTATACTACATCGGTCAGGTACACTGCCTGGTGGGGATTGTAAGCCTCTTGAGATCCCTTGAGAGGTAAAACAAAGTGCGTAAGCAATCCCTACGCGCATCAAGTTTTTGGCGCCGCTGCCGGGGAATAGTTGCTGTTTAGGTTAGATTTTATTTTTAATTAGGTCTACTCACTAGACTCCTTTCTAGTGAGATTTTATTTTATTTTTCTAGGATCTCTTTAGTCTATCTTTTTCTTCGTGTTTTTGTTCGTAACCATTACCATCCGACATCATGGAAGGTGGTAATCTTCTCGACCCAAACAACCAAAACATTCCCAACCCACCTCCTAGAGCCCGCACTTTAGGAGAGTACTCCCGACCTAGCCATCAAGGCTATCAAAACACCATTGAGCTCAACCAAGGAGCCAATGTGACACCCTTGAGATCCGAAACCATCCGGTTGGTGCAAAGCGGATGCGCATTCCATGGGCTTTTTTCCGAAGACCCAAATCAACACCTTAAGGACTTCCTCAAAATCGTAGATTCTATAGACCTCAGTGTTGACACCCGAGAGACCACCCGACTACGCCTATTCCAATTCTCTCTACGTGACCAAGCTAGTCAATGGCTTGAGCGTTTCCCCGCTGGATCCATCACCACATGGGATGACCTGACAAGGCGTTT
>LBNU01027371.1:68799-112304 GCA_014162995.1 Artemisia annua | reverse complement strand
TAGGGAATTGAACGCACTCCCCTACGACTTGTTAGGAATACACCCGTCATCCACGCAAACTCAACATACTAATTACATGGTAAAGATAGTTAGGGAGTAATGAAATCTAAGTAAACACTACTTTCCCACCATTGTTTTCTCAATTTTAATTTAATTGCATAAGTAGATAACTTGGGTTAGTTGACTAGCAACTAATTCCGCCCACTCCTTCAAAACCGAGATTTTACTTCTTTCATAAAAACATAAAAATACGAAAATAATCATCCTCCACCCTTAGACCTTAATTAGAGTAG
This sequence comes from Artemisia annua, assembly GCA_014162995.1. NCBI lineage: Eukaryota > Viridiplantae > Streptophyta > Magnoliopsida > Asterales > Asteraceae > Artemisia > Artemisia annua. The sequence continues at coordinate 112,011 of LBNU01027371.1, read as the reverse complement.
TCTTTAACCTAACGAACACTATTCCCTGTGAGAGAACGATCAATCCCCCGGTACTTGCCACTTCACTATACTACATCGGTCAGGTACACTGCCTGGTGGGGATTGTAAGCCTCTTGAGATCCCTTGAGAGGTAAAACAAAGTGCGTAAGCAATCCCTACGCGCATCAAGCTTCAACATCATGTTTTCTAACAGTAGAAACCTTAGAAACAATCATTTCGTTAGTGGTGACTGACATTTTTCCTTTCACCTTCGTCTTTAGGTTCTCAATTTCATTTAACAAAGAATCTATTTTACCATTGGTTTTCTCTTGTGTTACTTTGATTGAGTCGTATTACTCTTTGTAACGCATTTTGGTATTGGAATTTTCAGCTCGGTACCACTCTATATCACAAAGTAGTTTATTAATGGTGTCTTGATGAAGAAATTCTGAGATTCTACCGACGAAGGTTTATTGGTGTCAGTTACCACATGTTTTGTTGACTTCAATTGGGAAATTTGGGCCTTGAGATTCTGAATCGTGTTAGTGTGAGCTTGAATCTTTTCATCACGTTTGACTAATTCAAAACATGTTTCAATTTCAGGAGCATCCGAAGATGTCTTGTTTTTTGAGTTTTTAAATCGCTCTTCTAGAAGTTGATACTTTAATTGCAAGTTAAGATTATCAACTTCTAGCTTTGAAAAATACCTAACCATGTTATCATGATCATCTTTTTGAATTTTTTCACGCAATTTAACATTCTCCCCCTCAAGCTCAACAACACGATTCTGAAAAACATTCAATGCAATGGACATTTCATGAAATTGGCACACAGATAAAGCAGATTCAGTAGCAGTATAAAACACATCCTTTGCAACACAACTAGCAATCAGATTCTCATTCATGATACGAATGTTTTTTCTCTCAATTTCACTATGTTTAAGATCTAATGCCAGTTGTTTACCCTCATTTTCCACACATTTAAACACATATTTTTCCTATCAGCCACTTCTTTGTTTAAGGTTTCCTTAAGGCCCTCGAAATGTTCTTTTACAAGCTTAAAAAATGGCATGACTTCAGTTTGATAGCATCGTTTAGTTTGTTCAAAACCCCGTTCCCCTTCCGTAATACCAGTTGGTGTAATTCTCTTTTTACATGTATTATCAAAATCTTTAAATAATTGACCAAGCACATAAAGAGCAATTAAAGTATTATTTTATGTGGGAAGGGTAAATGGAACAAGATGCATGGGTGTGTTATTATGGTATATTGTATGGTCAGCAATCCTAAACATGGTGCGGGTGTTGCCCACAATCCTTTCGGCTTGCATTTTTTCCAGATCATGGTTTCAGAACACATGCTCGGGAGCTATTCTCTTTTGAAGGACAAAGATTGCAATTCTGTTATCTTCAGAATAATCATACTTGTACAGAATCTTATTTCTAATGCACATGGGATCCTTTAACTTTTCAGCCAACTTAAGTCTAGTTTCTTCTTCAATTTCATTTGACTCATCAAACGATGTCACATCAGGGGGGCATGACCAGGCTCAAGCAAAACACACGCATCATACAATGCAGGTTGGGCATTCTTAACATTCCTAAGGAAATTAGATTTGGGCTTGCCTACAACCTTATCACTATGTTCATCGCATAACGTTTTATGACTGTGGATCATCTGAGCAGTTTGAATGGTTTGACCTTGCGTGTACAACTTATTTTCAAGTTTATTCTTTAACGTTTTAATTTTGGAAAAATCATCTAAGAGCTTAGTTTCGTTTTCTTTGAAATCACTTTTCAAAACTTTTACACATTCTTGGATTTCTTGTTTTTGTTTAACCGATTGATCCAGTTGTCTTTTCAGTGATTCCAATTCCCTTTTTAAAGTTTCTTCCTTATTATTACGTTCAGAAATAAGTACACGCAATTGCAAATCCATTTTCTGCTCACAATCAGTTAATTCAAATTTAGCACGTTGTTCATAAATGGCAACCTGATCCTTAAGCATATTAATTCTAGAAACCAATATATCATTAGGGACATACTCTAAGGGCTCATACATGTCACAGTCATTAGTAATACCGAGAAGTGCACTACTTGATACAACCGACGACCCATTGTTGCTCACATATTGTTCATATGGAATTATATTACTATTTACCATATCAACAGTATTAGTACCAACGGTATGAGGCGGTTGTATTTCGTGGTGGACCTCTTGATCATCACACATATAATGCTTGTGAGGCGATGTGGGTACCTCAGAGATGATAGGTGCAGTAGATGAGCTGGATGGTTGTCCTGATGAAGCTGTAGCAGACAGATTTGCCATGAAGATGGTTTGTGTAGTAGGCTCATCATCAACATCTGAGTCGAAAGCATCACAGTCATCGGCTTGGAATATGTTGGGATCATTAAGGGCCAAGTCTTGCACAGGCTGATTACCAACATCAGCATCAAATGTGTTCCCATCATTTCCAGCCAGAAACAGTAACTCCTCCTCATCCAATGCCGCCCCATTCTCTTGTACTTACATCAACAGCATCTTATCCCTGAAGTACTCGGAGTTTTGGGGACACTTATGGTTGATTGCAATTCCTAGCAATGTGTCCCAATCCTCCACAGTTATAGCACTTAGGTTGCCTTGCTTGCCCCTGAAGTGCATTCCCAACTCTGTTTTGTACATTACCATGAATACCATTCCTTTGATTCACATTTTGTTTTCCTTGAACATTTTGAACCACAACCCTTCCATCTTCCACTATGGCTTGGTTACGTGGATTCGAGGAAGTTCGAAGTTGGTTGTTCGTTTGAGGAAGAGATGCTCTGAATTGCTAGGCAAGTAAGGATACCTGGTTCGTGAGGTTATCAATCATCAGATCGGTGTGAGAATATCCCGAGTCCTAATGGGTGTTTAAAGCAGATAGTGTGATCCCGGATGATTGCCCAAGAGATGTCAAAGGTGTTGGTGAAGTAGGGTTGTAAAGAGCTTGATCATTGGAGGGTTGATGATGAATTTGAGCACTAAACGAAAGCAAGTTGTGAATTAGCATCATTAGGGTTAGGTGTTGGATTGAGTTTTTCCCTCATCATACGATAATAGTTAGCATGTTTCTCATGTTGTTGGAGATATGCATAAAGTTATTCATGGTTGGTGTCTCTCAGTCCTTTGTTGAGCTTCACAGCAGTCACAAACCTATCCCATTCTGGTGCCATGTTGTTCACAAACTTGGAGTTCAGCTGAATGTTGGGCATTGTCATCTTGATGATTCTCATGTCATTCACAAGCTTGTGAAACCTGACATAGTAGTCAGTGATGCTTTCTCCAGGATTCTCCTTGAAATGTTCAAAATCATCATATAATTGGGATTTCCAATCTTCTTTGGTTAATTCAGAACCAGCCAGAAGCATTTTGACATTGTCCCACGCTGCTTTGGCTTCAGTGTTGAAGTTGATGAGCTTGTACACGTCTTTAGGAAGTCCTTGAATGATGATGTTTGAAGCCCTAATGTCAGCATCATAACGCTTCTTCTCTTCTTCAGCAAGGTCATCATAGGTCCGATCTCTAGGATTTCCAAGGACTGCAGGTTGATTGTTTATAGCAGCGATAGTGTCTCTAACCGTGCCCAACTGAAAGGGTCCTTCATCAATTTTGAGTATGTTGACACCATTTTCCTTTCCCAAACAATAGAGTCGAATTCTTTGAGCCCATGATTCATAATCCGTCCTATCCAGCATAGGAGGTCGGGTATCGGACCAGGCAGCTTGAATATCATCAGAGGTAATAGCCATGATAGAATGTTAAGCGGGATTTTACAACTCTTGTGACTTAAACCGAGAAATCGATTCTTTCCTGGGATTTTACTAAAGTCAACAAAAGAAACCGAAAGATGTAATAAGCAAAATTTACTTAGAGTACGTTCTTAGATTGGTCACAACTTAGCATTAGGTGTCAAGTTACAACTAGTCAAGTTACAATCACTCCAATCGCAATAAGTCAAGTCATAAGATTAATCTCACAACGTCAAATCACAATCGGATTAATCGAAACGACAAGAGTCACAACAATTCTCCACATACAAGAAGTTTTCTAATCACAAGAAACTCACACCTAAGTTATTCACTAAACGCTATCAATTCCTGGAGGTAAACGCTGGTCTGTAGTAGCAAAATGCTAGAGGTGAGCTAAACTCTGAACATGGCTAAACGCTGAACTGAGCAAAACGCTGAACTAAGCTAAACGCTGAACAGAGGTAAACGCTGGACTGAGCTAAACGCTGAACTGAGCTAAACTTTGAACTGAGCTAAACGCTGAACTAAGCTAAACGCTGGAATAGGTAAACGCTGGTTGTAGAAAACTAGAAGGGGGGGTTGAATAGTTTTACTTCTTTTTCGTTTTATAAAATGTTTGTTTCAAAACCTTCAATTAGAGTTTATTATGAAAACAATATATAATCAATATGATCAATTATATATGTGTGCTTTTGAGTTTGTTTTCAAAACTTAGTTTTATGAATAGAGCTTTGATTGATCTTTGTGAGAATATGTTTTCCTTTTAAAATCTTAAAACGTTTTGTATCAAATCATCTATTAAGTTAAACTCAACATGAGAAGTGTCAATAATGCATCTAAGTCCATTAGACCATATTATATAATTATTCATCCTATAGCAATATTAACTTATATCTATCACATTCAACATCACAACAATATAAGCAACAACCAACACATATATGCAAGCATAGATATAAAGCGATAAATGCAAGAATAAGTGTATAGAGATAAGAGAAAGAAGACGCAAACCGGACACGATGATTTATAGTGGTTCGGCTACAAGGTCACCTTCCTTGTTCCTACTCAACTCCCCGAGTCACCTACTCGAGAGTTTTCTTCACTACTCAACAAGCTCCCTTTTGGCGGAGAAACCTTACACAACTTTCGCTTACACCGGCTTAACGACACAAAGCTAGATGTCGGGTTCTAATAGTAGCTAGAACCAATCTCACGACACGACTTCAATCACTACACAACTTCTACACGACTTCACGACTTCACAACTTCACAACATCTTCACTACTTCACTACTTCATGACTTATTCACTACTTCACACCTTCATGACTTCTTCACTACTTCACAACTTCATGACTCACTACTAAGTAAGATCATCTTGATCTACTTATTATATATACTTACACAACTTGTTTCTACAAATTCACATCAATTCTAACTAGACTCTATAATTCTTCATGACTACTCTACTTCTTCGTGCCACTCTAATATCATGAAATAATCAATGTGTGTGTTTTTTTGATGCTTGCAAAAATCACCCAAGAAGTGGAGAAATGCCTTCTATTTATAGGCTCATGAGATCTTGAATATGCCAAAGAATATTTCAAAGCATAAGGAATATGCCAAAGAATATTCCAAAGCATAAGGAATATGCTAAATAATATTCCAAAGCATAAGGAATATTCCAAAGAATATTCCATCCATTCCCTCCTAAATTCAAAATTTGAATTTTGAATTTTCCATTTTCCCTCCATGTTCTAGAGGCTTCTAGAAGCATGTTGGGTCTTGATGGGCCTTGTTGGACTGGTTACTATTGGGCCCCGAATGGGCTTGTTTGTTTGCTTGGCCCGTCCCATTTAGCTAAGTCTAAATGCATGCTTGGCCCAATCCAATCAACTAAGTCCATATGTAGAAGTCCTGTATGCTTAGCCCATCCAATTATTCAAGTCCATACAAGTCTTGAGATGATGATTCGTAGTTACGAGTAACTTGTGCATTTTACATTTTGTACTACAAGTTACATGTTTGTCATTATTAAAACCGAAGAGACCGTCTAGTTTAAATTCTGCAATATTTATACTAACAATCTCCCCCTTTTTGATGACGACAAATATGTAAAGTGTAACACTCATTAAAATGTAAAAGTTACTCGTTTACATTCCCTTCTCCCCCTTTTGTCGAAGCAAAAATGTGTCGCCAATGTAGAGGTAGAACCAAGATTGGCGAAGTGGACTTGAGAGAAGGACTTGAGCATAAGACTTGAGAAGATGTCTTGAGAAGAATGCTTGAAGATAACTTGAAAGGAGATGTCTTGAGAGGATGACTTGAAAGAAAGACTTGAGCATAAGACTTAAGATGATAACTTGATCATATAGACGAAGACTTGAGAAATAATCTTGAGATGAATATTTGAGAAGGCAACTTGAGAAGAAGACTTGAGCATATAGGTTGAAGGATTATCCCCGAATATTTTAGAAGATCCCGAATCCCATCATTCAAGTAAGTGAGCTTGCATCATCCTAGTAAAGCCTTGATCCTCTTGCCATGGTTTAACCAACTCCGAACCATGCACCCAAAAACTTACGAGCTCCCCCTAGCTCATTGCTTCCCCATTGACATTAGCGTACCCATGAATCAAATGTGTTGCCAATGCTTAACCTACATCAAGGGTTAGTTTACAAGCAAGAAAGTATGTAGATGCGGCAACGATCACAAATGATATAAGCATTTGCAAATGCCCCCCCTTTGTGTATGCTCAAAACTTGTTTTGGCTACCAAAGAATCGAGCGATGAAGTAATCCTACAAAACAAAATTAGTAGACAAGTGCACATATATATAATAAAGATGATAGTTATATGTATGATGATGATATGGATGTCTAAGGTATATGGACTAAGAGTATGACACATGCAATTATTGTTTTAAAAAGAACAACCTAATTCCCAAAAAAAAATAATAATATGACCAATGCTTAAGATGTGACAATGATTAGGACCTAATACAGGGATTCGACCGACATATTTTGATGAAAGATGCCACAATGAAGGTGAGAATGATACATTCGTAGAATTAATGAGGAAGGATGAGCATGAATGGAAAAGGGAAGGTGATGACAAAGGGTTGACAATGATGGTTTAGATTAATATATCGTTTGACAAAGGTAAATGATTGGGAATCATGGGATTTTTTATTTTTATTTTTTTTTATTTTTTTTTTGGTGGTGTTTTGTTGGTTGACGACCGAAGGTGGATATGTGAAATGAGGTGGCAATGACTCAACAACACTTGAAGCTTGGATTTCTTCTTTATGTTCTTCACTAGATAGAAAGTGGAAAGACGCATTTCGTAATGAAATTCACTTGGATGAGGTGGTGATGACTCGACAACACTTGAAGCTTGAATATCCTCTTTGTGTTCTTCACTTGTTAGAAAGTGGAATGTAGGGAATGGTTACATGGTTGATTCTTCTCGTGAAGATGACTCGGTGGATTTATTGGTTAATATGGAAAATGAGGATCAAGTGGAGATGACTAGGTGGAGGCGAAAGAGTGATGTTCAAGGAAGGTGGCGGTGACACTTTTGGTGGCGGTGACACTTTTGGTGGTGGTGACACTTGTGAGTTGGGATATCCATTGATGGATACAGATGAAGATGTGGTGGAGGATATTTTAGATGGTACATGAGGTGTACTAGGATATGAAATAGAGGTTGAGGTGATGAAGTTTTGAGGTTGAGGTTGAGGTTTATTGTTTACGAGGTATGATATTGATTTTTGGTTTCTTTGAGGGCATGGAAATGGTGGATGACTCGAGATTGGTAGTATCAAGGATGACTCAATTTTTCATTTCACATTGGTGGTGGAAAGTTTGACAAGGAAGAGGTTGATTGAGGGTAAATATGTTGGGCCAATGGATGTATATTCTTGGACGTAAGAATGTTGGAGAGTTTGGTGGTGTGATGTGGGTTTAGGTTTAAGGTAGAAGTATATATGTAAGTGGTGTGATGTGGGTTTAGGTTTAAGGTACAAGGATGTATGTATGTGGTGTGTTTTCCCTCCCATTAAATTCGTGCTCATCCGGACATAGAGTGTGACACAAATAAAGGCAAACCAACATGAAAACGATGATCTTGACAATGACGCGATGGATGAGACATATAGAGTCAAGCATGTAAAGGCATTTAGGCATGTATCATAAGTACAAACTATATCATGTCAAAATAGTTATAGAAAGACAATAACTATTATAATAAACATGCATTCAATAACAAAGCAAATAATTATGAAGGCATATAATCAAATTACGTAATAGCAAATAAACATCTAGAAATATCATATATGCGAGATGCCATAAATCTAGGAATGAAAGGCTATAGTGAAAAAAAAGGTTCATAAATGTAAACTAGCGTTAGTTATATTTAGGAAAAACCATTTAATCAAGTTGGAGAATGAATATGAGACTATTACTAGTGGTGCTCAATTCAGGCTAAACACGACCATTTTTACGGGTTACACACACCCAACTTCCCACATAGAAGCAATTCAACCGTTAGGTTAAATTGATTTTCTAGTCAATAGATTCTCCAGTAGTCATTCTCCTTTTAGAAGAAATTGAGTTCCTAAATTTACCTATCGAAGAGTACCAAATACGAAGTTTGCTTGATTCACTAATACTTGGCTTAATGTGACTCAAACATCATGTTTTTATGAAGGTAAATCTAGATGATATATTTTACTCGTGATCCTAATAGAGACGTGTTAAATATTTAGACAAATGTAAACAAAGTATTTTAATTAATTTTTTTTGTTTATGATTTACCGATTGTTTGGTTTTAATGGCATATTACTTGATTTAATAAATGTGGTTGATTTAAGAATGCTCCTTAGCATATCTTGTGAAATAAATCTCATCAAGATTATTTATCTTAAATGAGTTTGTGATCTTCAAATGATATTAAAACAAGACAATTATATATTCTTAAACAAATATATTTTCTAGGATTTTTGCCAATGTTATATATCATAATTTAGCTAGTATTTCAAAAAAATGAATTTTACTTGTTTGTGCATTATGACAAGTTAATTTTTAATTCTACTAACTTATATTATGTGTAGCGCATTATCTTGTAACATAACCATTCATGCTACAAAGAAAATGAAATACATAGAATATATTATGTGTATTACTCTTACATATGTATTTTAGCTTGGAGTGATGATTTTAAGTAGTGTGAGCAAAGTTTACATATGTTGTTAGTTTGCTCATGTTTGGTTTTTCGGAGATGACACATTTATCCATTGTACTACAATGTAAATTTCTTGAATATTTCGGATGAAACATCCAAGTTGTCAATCCTACTTCATTGTATATTTTATGCATATATTAGCTAAATATTTGGAACACAACTATTGAACAAGTAGACTCAATATGACATCATATTCACAAGTGTGAGTTATGATCCGATGCATATTCTTATCGTCTTAGAAAAGGATTTTGTTATTTTCATATCAATCGAGTGTGATTGAGTATGTAGATTCAAAACTATATCCTTTGTTGTAATTTGATATAATCTTGAACTAAACAAATAACAATCCAATTTCTTGTCCACACTAAAAAACATATCAATTAGATTTGATAAATATATCAACCATAATTTGAATAATGAATTGATATAATATCAAGATCTTTCTTGACCCTCACGAACACTCATTTAAAATAGACAGACATTTTGATAGTGTGTTCCATTAATCCTAAGACTATTTACGAGTAAGGTTAATGAGTGATTGAAAGTTGACATATTACTACATGATTGGTATATATCTTGTTTATGTGAAAAACTATTCGTTGTTGTGTATAATGACCACACTTAGATTTTGAAAATACTTTTTCTTTTATATAACTTCTAATGTTTTAAAATGATTCAATTTCACTTATTTAAACAACCTAAGGTAAACCAAGGTAATTTGTTGAAAAAGTTTAAGTGTGTTGTTAAGAATAGATTACATTGTTTGAAATATTTAGGTGACTAAATTTAACTCATTTACAAGATGTTTGAGTAACATTAAGCCATCTATACCTATACACAATGCAAGAATATTATAACAATCCTAACGCAAGAAATCTAGCATAAGATCAAGTTAAGTATAAATCGTAAAAATAGCAATAAACTAATATGGCACATATGCTTAGATATACAATTAGCTAAAATAAGAGTGGCAACAATCATCTAATATATTCAATTAACAAAATTAAGACACAAAGAAGTTCACATAATCATATAGCATAACACACAAAAGCACTTGTCGTAGTTTTGTGTATCATATACAATAATGTTTACATAGCTCGATTTTGTTTAAAAAGAAAATAGTTTCCTCCCCATTTTAAAGATCAATATTTTAAAAATATGAATACTTAAATTTTCAAAGATATACCAACTAGGAATGCCCGATTTGAAGGAAAAGGTAAAATACAAGTTTTGTGTTAAAACGAGACACAAATTTTTGACCACCGTGTAGTATTTTTCCTTTCTGACAAATTTAACTTTGAAATAATTATTTTAAAGTATTTTTAAATGAAAGTAGACTCACTTACCTTTAAAACGCCGGGTGGCACGACTTCTACGGAGTTACGGTTAATTTCATATGATTTTTCAAAGTTTCTAAAAATCTGTCGAATCAGACAGGCGGACCCCTTAATTTTAAGGGGGCCACCCAGACAATTAAGGGGGCCGCCCATCCGGTACTCAAAATTGCATTTTTTGTTAAAAAATATTTTCTAACTTAGTGGAAATGTGTGAAACTTTCTGAGTTTAATACCGAACATATAACACTTTATTTTAAGCATAATTTTATTTCAAGCTAGTATAATTAATGTATATAACATCAAAACTAATACAAGTTAATCAACAAAACACTTTTCATAATTAATCCTCCTTAATAGATAATTTGATACATGGATCGTACTCAATTTTTAAAACCATTTGTTTTGAAAATTTGAGCGACGTGGCTCTTGATACCAATTGTGGAAAACTAGAAGGAGGGGTTGAATAGTTTTACCTCTTTTTCGTTTTATAAAATGTTTGTTTCAAAACCTTCAATTAGAGTTTATTATGAAAACAATATATAATCAATATGATCAATTATATATGCGTGCTTTTAAGTTTGTTTTCAAAACTTAGTTTTATGAATAGATCTTTGATTGATCTTTGTGTGAATATGTTTTCCTTTTAAAATCTTAAAACGTTTTGTATCAAATCATCAATTAAGTTAAACTCAACATGAGAAGTGTGAATAATGCATCTAAGTCCATTAGACCATATTATATAATTATTCATCCTATAGCAATATTAACTTATATTTATCACATTCAACATCACAACAATATAAGAAATAACCAACACATATATGCAAGCATAGATATAAAGCGATAAATGCAAGAATAAGTGTATAGAGATAAGAGAAAGAAGATGCAAACCGTACACGATGATTTATAGTGGTTCGGCTACAAGGTCACCTTCCTTGTTCCTACTCCACTACCCGAGTCACCTACTCGAGAGTTTTCTTCACTACTCAACAAGCTCCCTTTTGGCGGAGAAACCTTACACAACTTCCGCTTACACCGGCTTAACGACACAAAGCTAGATGTCGGGTTCTAATAGTAGCTAGAACCAATCTCTTGACACGACTTCGATCACTACACAACTTCTACACGACTTCACGACTTCACAACTTCACAACATCTTCACTACTTCACTACTTCATGACTTCTTCACTACTTCACACCTTCATGACTTCTTCACTATTTCACAACTTCATGACTTCATGACTCACTACTAAGTAAGATCATCTTGATCTACTTATTACATATACTTACACAACTTGTTTCTACAAATTCACATCAATACTAACTAGACTCTATACTTCTTCATGACTACACTACTTCTTCATGCCACTCTAATATTATGAAATAATCAATGTGTGTGTTTTTTGATGCTTGCAAAAATCACCCAAGAAGTGGATAAATGTCTTCTATTTATAGGCTTATGAGATCTTGAATATGCCAAAGAATATTCCAAAGCATAAAGAATATGCCAAAGAATATTCCAAAGCATAAGGAATATGCTAAATAATATTCCAAAGCATAAGGAATATGCTAAATAATATTCCAAAATTTGAATTTTGAATTTTCCATTTTCCCTCCATGTTCTAGAAGCTTCTAGATGCATGTTGGGTCTTGATGGGCCTTGTTGGGCTGGTTACTATTGGGCCCCGAATGGGCTTGTTTGTTTGCTTGGCCCGTCCCATTTAGCTAAGTCCAAATGCATGCTTGGCCCAATCCAATCAACTAAGTCCATATGTAGAAGTCTTGTATGCTTAGCCCATCCAATTATTCAAGTCCATACAAGTCTTGAGATGATTATTCGTAGCTACGAGTAACTTGTGCATTTTACATTTTGTACTACAAGTTACATGTTTGTCATTATTAAAACCGAAGAGACCGTCTAGTTTAAATTCTGTAATATTTATACTAACACTGGTAATAGGTAAACACTACAGCCACTAAACGCCAGAGAGTACAAAACGTTGTCACAAGATTCCAAACCAGTCGCTATCTAGCGTTTTGTCCTGATCTCCAAATATAGTAAATCCATCTAAACGCTATTAAGTAAACGCTGAAATCCACAGCAAAATGCTACCAAGAATATGAGGCAGTGGAGGTAAACGCTACCAAGAAGAATCACCCAAAACACTTCAAAAACTCAACCAACGAATGATTTAGCCAAACCAACTGAAGAACTAGGTAGAACAAACACCACTAATCAAGAAAGTACATCCATAACACATCCAATATCACTAACAAGATCAAACTAAGAGGTAGAATAAGAGAACTTTTTCTAACTAACTAAAACACTAAAAACTCCACCAAATCCGACTAAGCTAGGCTCTAGGGTGAAACCTTGGCTCTTGATACCAATTGTAGCATAATCATTAAGTCACAAACATGTCCAAACACTAAATTTAGGTGGCGTTTGGTTTATGTAGTTAGAGAGAGAAAGTGGAACCTTTTACATAGAGAAAGTGTAAGAAGAGAATATTAGATTAATGAAAGGTCCAACCCTCTCCCTTGGGTGGGAGAGGGTATTTATACATAAGTCCTAAGTGCCTCATGAAACAGGCTGTAGTGCGAGCACAGTGGGTAAAGACCCGACTCACTCCATGAATACTATTTACATACTAATAAACTATTAATCTACTAACTACTATGATAAATACTACGAGCTACTTGATGCTTGAATATACTCGGGGTGACCGAGTCTTTAATGTGAATAAACGTATTCCTAACAAGCGATTAACTCAGTTGTGAGATTCTAGTGATTTGTTAACTACTTGTGTTTGGTGAATTTTTGTGACTTAAGTCGTTTCGATTAGTCTGATTGTAATTTGACGTTGTGAGTTAATCTTTACGACTTGAATTATTACGATCGGATCTATTGGAACTTGATTGTCGCGACTTGACACTTAGTGCTAATTGTAACTTATCCAAGATCTCACTCTAAGTCTAACTCGCATATTACATTGTCGCGACTTGACACTTTGTTGACATTAGTAAAATCCCGGGAAAGAATCGATCTCTCGTTTTAAGTCACAAGAGTTGTAAAATCCCGGTTAAGATTATATCATGGCAACTACGGATTAAGACGATTATTCAGGAGCCTAGAAAGCTTTGGTGGTGAAAGTTTAATAGATGTTGACTACAGACCTCTACAACGAGCTGAGCGATACTCTCATTTTGGTACTCATGTCAACATCTTCTTAAACTGATTAGTATCCTTTGTACATATATTATACTAAATTGTAAATAGAAAATTATAAAACGTATAAAAACCATAAAAATCAGAAAAATAGAAAATACTAAAAATTGTTTTTCAAGGCATGTCTTCTGGCATCGATAACATTTACAGTCCTATAAATGTCATTCAATAATGACACGGGTCTTTAAATAAAGTTCGAACAGAAGTTCAAAATGTTTTCAAAACATGCCTAAATGGCTTGCAGTTATTTCAGAATGTAACTCGTTCGTAAAATTATGGTTTGCTATTACTTCAGATAGCAACCCGATTTTCAAAATGAGGAAAACACGTCGCCAAAAAGACGATTGTTCCTAACAACAAATGAAGTTCATCCGGGCATGGATTACTTTACATCCGTGCACTTTTGAAAATCAATTGGACTTAAATCTTCTATAAAATTTGCCACTCAATCTATGACAAAAGGTTTAATTTTTCACAAAATGTTAAATATACAAATGGTCATAGACTAAGGGGGAGAGTGATTTCAAATTTTATTTTAGATCATCAAATGTTCATCTTTGATCCGTTCAAGCAATGAGTGAAAATGTGGTGTTATGTGTCAATATATGAATTTTTATGAGTCTTCGTTTAACTCCAAATCGCTTTTGAAATTCATCATTTTTGACAATACATTCTCCCTCATAAATTGAGGGGGGCATCGAATTTTTCCACTATCAGTATACATTAAAATCAGACCACATTTTTCTCCCAAATTTTCTAACGTATTTAAATCAATTGGGATCACAAATCTCAAAAGGTTTGAAATTATTGATCGGGGGAGAGAATGTGATTTAAATATGAAATCTGATAAACAAATGTGATCTTTTGGACTCAAGTGTAGGCTCCCTCATATGTGCTAAACTCTTTCGTATATCAATGCACATATTAAGGGGGAGCAAATGATTCATGATGGCTATTATGAAATGATACAAAAGACCGACCATTTTATTTAATGGAGTTATAAGGATGATAAGGTTAGGTGTGACAACCGTGATTTTAGCAGATTAGTTTGACTAATAGTCTCGATCCATTTGACTTTGTTTGGTGTGAATTAAGTGTTTATGTGGGGTATGTGTGTGAGATAAGTATTATATGTATGATATGAGTGTGTGTGGCACTAAATCCCTTTGCGTGTAAGTTTGTTGTAATGATTTGAGTGGTGTTGGTTTTGGGTAAGTTCATTCTGATCGCCTTTGTGGTGTAGAAATGACATGTGTAGTTTTGGTGTTTCGTGGTTTTTGCGTAACAAGTATTTGTTCAAGTGTTTGAACATTAGTAAGTTACGAGGAGATTGTTTTTATGAGTTGTGTTTATAAAGAGTGAGGAAATCTATTTTTGGAAACTTTGTTTTGAAAATGATTATATTCCGGATTGTCGTAAAATTAAGGTTTATCGCGAATGACGTCAGATTTCGTTATGGGAATACATAAAATATGAAAAGTATGAGGTTTTTAGTGTAATAAATAAATTTAATAAAAAAAATATATATATATATATATATATATACATATATGGTATAAAAATCAGCTAGGAAAAAAAAAAGAAGGAAAAGGAAACCAAATTTGAGCCCAATTACAACACCTAATGATAGGGATTATCCATAAGTAATATATAAACAAACCCCAACACCCCACAAATGTTTTTTGGAGTTTTTGGTCGATCCAAAGGGCAAGGGAAGGAGAAAAATTTAGGGTTTTGCTTTTGGAGCTAAAAATCAAGTTCAAGGTATATTTTTAATACTAGTTTTCATGTAATTAATTAGTTATTGTTATAATTTATGTGATATAATTATGATGGATCTAGGGTTTGTAAACTTCTGTAAATCAATGATGTTAAACATGTTAGGATCATTAATTGATAATAGTATGATGGTTGGTTTAGAGAATTGAGCGTAAAACGCGTTAGTTTGCAATTTAGGGTTTGGACAGAATGTTAGGGCTGTAAAGATACGAGGTTATTTAATAGATGGTAATGAGTTAGATCACGAATTTTGACTCTAAATTGTAGTTCAAAGAAAGAGCATTCCAAAAAGTCCAACCACAACTGATTTCGAGCTAGGGAAGTTAGTCTTTTGATTTTTACGAGATAAGGTGTCAAAGCTGTTAAACCGGGACAGAATTTGGGTAAACGTTTGATGGTGATTTGTGGATGAAAAAGTGTTATTAAGGTTAGCCCTTCTGGGAAAGTTAAGTTTTAGGTTATCTTAGACTCCCACAAAAAGGATTCGCAATAAAAAGTTGTAGAGTATTTTTATAAAATCAAAACTTTTTGGTGTGCGTTCAGATCCGAATCTGGATAGTTGACAAGTTTGATTTTCTTATGGGTATTTGTGTGTGTTATTAGACCATGGGCTTCTGGTATTAGCTTATATGCTTATGAGAGACCATGAGGAATTTTTGGTGTGAGTTTTTAAGCTTGTATGGTTATTATTTTATGTGGGTGAAGGTGCCCTAAAATTATGCGTTTTCTGAAATTATAAGTGCAAGGGATTCAGTGAGTATTATTGGTCGTTGGTGTTTAGTATGGAGTCTAGGAGATCCATGGTGGATCATATGAACCTTAGACATCCATCATATGAGTATTGCATGGGTTATAGCTTTTAGCTTGGCCATGTGTAACGTGAATTTATTTGTGTTGTTTAGATTTGTGATTGTTATTTGTTGGAAGCTGCAGAGTTAAGGTGAGTTCATAGTCCCATACTTTTTACTTTGTTTTAAACTTGGGATGGGAATGATGCTTGTCTTAAATGATTTGAGTTACTGTGATTATGTGTGGTTCAAAAGCGTGGACTTATAATGTTATCGTATGTATGCTATATGTGATGGTTATTATGATGTGATGGTTATTATGATGAGATGGTTATATGTTGTGATTATCGTGTATTATCGGGAATTATCAGGCATGCGTATCAGAGACTTAATTGGGAGGATGTTTTGTCCTATTGCTCGCGTATGCGACCTAATTGATGTCTTGGAGCGGGGGTCACGTTCCGGCCTGGATGTTGTGAATTTGGATCGGGGGACACGTTCCGTCCTAATGGTTGCCTTATGTGTATTGGTTGCCCTTATCTTGTGTGAATATTTGTTAGCTTATATGATAACTGTAATTGTATGTCCAGCTATATTTTATGATCACAGTGAACTGGTTGCCTTGAGAGTGTATGTGTGTCTTAAACTTATGAATCTCACCAACATTATGTTGACGTTTAAAGCATCATTTTTAGGTGAGCATTCTAAGGATAAGATAGATGGAAGCAACTAGAAGAGACTTTAGTTGCATCGTGATCAATTATCTATATGTTTGGATTATGAATATGTTGACATTGTTGAAGATACCTTTGGAGGTTTGATTTGGTTATTTTCTTTTGGGGTATTGTTACAACACTTTGTGCTTGTACTTTGCTCTATCTTATGTGCATGTAGTATTTCTCTATATAGACACCAGGTGTTGTGATGATATCCATGAAGTTACACACTTGCGTTTCCGCCTTGGCGAGGTGTGACATATTGGTATCAGAGCCTTGGTTATAGAGAATTAGGTGGTTTAACCTAGACTATAACCTAGGAGTCCCTCATATAGTTGCATTTAGGACCTATGTGTAAGTATAGTATCTTACATGTCTATTTTCCTAATATATGAGAAGTTTATTCGAGTTTTTAGACGTCCGATGTTTTTCAATATTTAGTTTTGTATATGTCATTGTTTTTAGTATGGCACCTCCTGCACGTAGCAAGTTTCGTTGGATGAAGAGAAGTTAACCTTATAGAATGTGGATGGAAAGGAGATATAAAGGTACGAGACAAAGGTGGCCGATAAGGAAGGCTTCACCACTAAGTACCCTGGAAAGTGTCCCCAATTCCTAGAAGATGGGGGAGTGGTTTGGGCTAGACCCCGTGATGTGCATGCATTTGTAGACCGTGTGGAGGATGAAGAGAGAAACCTCAGTGATGGCTTTGCTAGTCATCTACTAACACAGATCGAGGGAAACAAGAATGGATGGATAAGTGAAGAGGGAGAGTATAAGGAAGAGGATGAGGTGGACTCGGATCTAGAGTCTACGGCAACTAGTAGATTTAATCGCAACTGATTGATAGGGGCAAGTACTAGGGTAGAGCATGAGCCATTGTGTGACGTCTTATGTTTTGTGTCATGATTTGAAATTCTTATATTGTCTTTTTCCGTCTGGAGCCATGTTGGAGCACGATTACTCTTGAGTTTTGTATCGATCTTATCTGAGTGATTTTGATTATAGTGTTTACTTGATTGTTGGAATTGTTCCAAGAGAGAGATGATTGTTTGCATGAAGTGTTGTCATAGGAGGGAGTACACTTGTGAAAGGGGGCATAGATAATTATGGTGGCCAACATAATTATACATGCGTCACAACACAAGTGGACTTGCAAGTATGATAGCATGGATTGTGATGTTTATTAGGTGCTATGTGATATGTGCGTTATCATTAAGATGTGTGGTTTTGGAAGTAAGTATGCGTGTGGAATAGGCTTTATAACTATGGTCGCGAACATAATTATAAGGGTATCACACACGTGGACTTGTGACCATGATTACATTGATTTATGTTTGTTGTTATATGTTATGGTAGATGTTATGTGATATCATGTTGATGATGGCTGTATGGTCAGAGAAGTGTTCTCTCAACCGTTTGGGCAGTGGTTATATGTTGAGGTGTAGGTGGTAAGATTCCATCCTATATATCATATCCTGATACCTCAATTATCGGTTGGTACTAATGTGGTGATATTTAAGTTGATTCGTTTGTTAGATTCTCCGTTTGTATACCTAATTCTCTAGATGGCATCCCTATTCGTACCATGATGGTACAGCTGTCATATTCTTCCTATTCGGTGTCGTGATTGATATTAGTCATTCGGATCTGTTTTCATTGGGAATTGGTATGTTTCTTTGGTTATTCCATGCATTCATTCCTCGAATGAATGTTATACTATTCTTTGAGTACTGTTGGTTCGTGATAAGTTGGAACGGATTTTAATCCCTCATTTACACACCAATTTGGATTTTGTGACATGTTTTGCGTTTTGATGGTAACGAGGTTTTCTGTGTTCTTAATTCGACCGTTGTATGAATGAGTCTTTACGTTCTTCGCTTGGTTTGCAATGTATTGTTGTGAGTGTTCACTGGTATGAGTTCGCTTGATGATTATAGTGATTGAAGTAGTTTGTGGTAGAGAGGTAGAAGCTGATAAAGTTATTCGTGGGTGTACTATAATGTTAGAGGGTATTTCTGTCTGGAAGTTTTGATGTGGTGATAAGGATGAATTGGTTGGCTAGGTATAAGACTGAAGTGATATGTCATGAACTGGTGGTTCGTATCCCTGTAAAGAATGGCGATGTACTACGAGTACAAGGGGAATGCGTAGAGAAGGATGGTTCATTCAGGATGTGTATTGACTATCGGGAGTTGGACAAGTTAACGGTTAAGAATCGGTATCCTCTTCCTAGAATTGATGATCTCTTGACCAGTTGCAAGGTTCTCGAATTTTTCTCGAATATAGATCTGCGTTCTGGTTATCATTAGTTAAGAGTGTATGGAGAGGATATTCCGAAGACTGCTTTTTGGACTCGTTATGAGAAGTTGTATGTCAAGTTCTCGAAATGTGAGTTTTGGTTACAAGAGGTACATTTTCTTGGACATGTGGATCCTAGTAAGATTGAAGCGGTCAAGAATTGGACGGCTCCTACGACGCCGTCTGAGAAACGCTCTTTCATAGGATTAGCTGGGTGCTGCAGAAGATTTATAGAGAACTTTTCGAAGAATGCTAAACCCCTCACTTTGTTAACTTAGAAGAACAAGAAGCATGTTTGGGGAGAAGAACAGGAGATGGCTTTTCAGTCGCTAAAGGATAGTTTGTGGAATACACCTATTCTGACGTTATCGGATGGGCCAGATGATTTTGTGTGCATTGTGATGCGTCGAAGCAAGGTTTTGGGTGTGTACTAATGCAGAGAGAGAAAGTGATAGCTTATGCTTTCCGACAACTCATGATCCATGAGAAGAATTATACCACTCATGATCTAGAGCTTGGTGTGGTTGTATTCGCTCTCAAGAATTGGAGACATTATTTGTAAGGCACGAAGAGTATTGTTTACACTGATCATAAGAGTCTTCAGCATATTTTTACTCAGAGGGAGCTGAATATACGCCAAGGAAGATGGATTGAATTGTTTAGTGATTATGATTGAGAGATTAGTTATCATCCTAGAAAAAGCGAATGTGGTGGCTTATGCGTGAGTAAGAAGGAAAGGATTAAACCTAAACGTGTGCGAGCTATGAGCATGACATTGCAGTCAGGAATTAAGAGTAAGGTATTGGCAGAGCAAGAGGAAGCTCTCAAGGATGAGAACGCTATGGCTGAGATACTGCGTAGGTTAGATCAACAAATGGAGAGAAAGGAGGATGGTGGACTATATTTCCTAGATCTAATATGGGTTCCACAAGTAAAACATGTAAGAAGAATGATTATATGGTTTGGACCAGCTAATGGAAAGGAATGAATATGGAGGATTTTACTTTGCGGACTAGTGATTGGTTCCATTGGAAGGAGGCATAAGGACATCAATCATGCAAGGTAGTTGATACATCCTAGAATGGATAAGACGTATTATTACCTTAGCAAGCAATGTATTGAGGAGCAAGTATGAAGAGGAATACAAATACCTTAGCAAGTATTTGATAAGATTGAACGTGAAGGTTGATACCAACAACTATTAGGTTGATACAACAGCCAGGAAAATATCGGGAGATTTTGAGGTAGAAAAGTTAGCAAGACGTTATATTTGATGGGTTGATAGAGAGACGTGGAGTGTCGCGTCAAGATGAAATACTTACTTCGTGATTGTGGTAAATGTTTTATAAAGCTTTGAGATAACGTATGAAAATGAGTACGACTTATCATTCTTATATGAATGGGCTAAGTGAGTGTACAACCAAGTGTTGGAGGGTGTACTGAAAGCATGGGTGTGTTGATTTTGGAGGAAGCCGGGGTATGCATTTTACCCTTAGCTGAGTTCTCCTATTACAATAATTATCAGTATATTATTAAGAATGTGCCATTTGAAGTGTTGTATGGAAGGAAATGTAGATCACCTGTTCTATGGGCAGAGGTTGGAACAAGCCAACTAATTGATCCTGAACTGGAATGAGAAACTACGGGTAAAGTTTGCAGATTAAAGAAAGACTTAAGGCAGCAAGAGATCGTCAAAAGAGTTATGCGGATAATCGCCGTAAGCCTTTGGAGTTTAATGTTGGTGATGTTTGTGATGTCGAAAGTGTCTCCTTGGAAAGGTATTGTGCGTTTCGGTAAGAAAGACAAGTTAGCACTGAGTTATGTAGGACCGTTTGAGAATTTGGAAGGATTTGACTTGTGGTATATCGGTTGAAGTTACGTGAGGAATAAAGTGGTGTGCATGATACGTTTCACGTATCTATTTTGAAGAAATGTTTGGCGGATGCTAGTTTGCATGTGCTATTGGATGAGATTAAGGTTAATAGGACTCTTCATTTTGTGGAGGAACCTGTTGAAATTATGGATAGGGAGGTCAAGAGTATGAAGCGTAGTAAGATAGCATTGTGAAGGTGCGATGGAATTCCAAGCATGGTCCTGAGTTTACTTGGGAACACGAGGATCGGGTGAGATCTAAGCACTCAAATTCGTTTTGCTGATGTGGTTGGTGAGTAGATCGTTTGTAGTTGGATTTAGATCGTGGAAGTTAGATGAGGGGTTATCGTACCTACCTATGAGAAGTCGTTTGGATCATTGGTGTTATTGATCAGGGTAGTGTATCTATTTTTCGGGTATCATGTTGGTTCGTATTTTGTGGTTCTTTCTCTATGATTTTTATATCGTGGTAGAATCCCACATCATCATAAGAATGGTTAACGATTTATGGTTTTATGGTGTGGTTTTATTCCACTTAAATATCCATAAATTTTCTTGACGTTATTGATGAGATGAGTTGTTAAATCTCGGGACGCGATTTCCCTAAGTGGGGGATGATATGACAACCGTGATTTTAGCAGATTAGTTTGACTAATAGTCTCGATCCATTTGACTTTGTTTGGTGTGAATTAAGTGTTTATGTGGGGTATGTGAGTGAGATAAGTATTATATGTATGATATGAGTGTGTGTGGCACTAAATCCCTTTGCGTGTAAGTTTGTTGTAACGATTTGAGTGGTGTTGATTTTGGGTAAGTTCATTCTGATCGCCTTTGTGGTGTAGAAATAACATGTGTAGTTTTGGTGTTTCGTGGTTTTTGCGTAACAAGTATTCGTTCAAGTGTTTGAACATTAGTAAGTTACGAGGAGATTGTTTTTATAAGTTGTGTTTATAAAGAGTGTGGAAATCTATTTTTGGAAACTTTGTTTTGAAAATGATTATTTTCCGGATTGTCGTAAAATTAAGGTTTATCGCGAATGACGTCAGCTTTCGTTATGGGAATACATAAAATATGAAAAGTATGAGGTTTTGAGTGTAATAAATAGATTTAATTATATATATATATATATATATATATATATATATATATATATATATATATATATATATATATATATATATATATATATATATATATATATATATAATGGTATAAAAATCAGCTAGGAAAAAAAAAGAAGTAAAAGGCAACCAAATTTGAGCCCAATTACAACACCTAATGATAAGGATTATCCATAAATAATATATAAACAAACCCCAACACCCCACAAACGTTTTTTTTGGAGTTTTTGGTCGATCCAAAGGGTAAGGGAAGGAGAAAAATTTAGGGTTTTGCTTTTGGAGCTAAAATTCAAGTTCAAGGTATATTTTTAATACTAATTTTCATGTAATTAATTAGTTATTGTTATAATTTATGTGATATAATTATGATGGATCTAGGGTTTGTAAACTTCTGTAAATTAATGATGTTAAACATGTTAGGATCATTAATTGATAATAGTATGATGGTTGGTTAAGAGAATTGAGCGTAAAACGCGTTAGTTAGCAAGTTAGGGTTTGGAGAGAATGTTAGAGCTGTAAAGATACGAGGTTATTTAATAGATGGTAATGAGTTAGATCACAAATTTTGACTATAAATTTAAGTTCAAAGAAAGACCTTTCCAAAAAGTCCAACCACGACTGATTTCGAGGTGGGAAATTAGTCTTTTGATTTTTACGAGATAAGGTGTCCAAGCTGTTAAACCAGGACAGAATTTCGGTAAAAGTTTGATGGTGATTTGTGGATGAAAAATTGTTATTAAGGTTAGCCCTTCTGGGAAAATTAAGTTTTAGGTTATCTTAGACTCCCACGAAAAGATTCGCGATAAAAAGTTGTAGAAGTATTTTTATAAAATCAAAACTTTTTGGTGTGCGTTCAGATCCGAATCTGGATAGTTGACAAGTTTGATTTTCTTATGGGTATTTTTGTGTGTTATTAGACCATGGGCATCTGGGATTAGCTTGTATACTTATGAGAGACCATGGGGAATTTTTGGTGTGAGTTTTTAAGCTTGTATGGTTATTATTTTATGTGGGTGAATGTACCCTAAAATTCTGTGTTTTCTGAAATTATAAGTGCAAGGGATTCAGTGAGTATTATTGGTCATTGGTGTTTAGTATGGAGTCTAGGAGATCCATGGTGGATCATATGAACCTTAGACATCCATCATATGAGTATTGCATGGGTTATAGCTTTTAGCTTGGCCATGTGAACGTGAATTTATTTGTGTTGTTTAGATTTGTGATTGTTATTTGTTGGAAGTTGCAGAGTTAAGGTGAGTTCATAGTCCCATACTTTTTACTTTGTTTTAAACTTGGGATGGGAATGATGCTTGTCTTAAATGATTTGAGTTACTGTGATTATGTGTGGTTCAAAAGCTTGGACTTATAATGTTATCGTATGTATGCTATATGTGATGGTTATTATGATGTGATGGTTATTATGATGAGATGGTTATATGTTGTGATTATCGTGTATTATCGGGAATTATCAGGCATGTGTATCAGAGACTCAATTGGGAGGATGTTTTGTCCTATTGCTCGCGTATGCGACCTAATTGATGTCTTGGAGGGGGGGTCACGTTCCGGCCCGGATGTTGTGAATTTGGATCGGGGGANTGATTATGTGTGGTTCAAAAGCTTGGACTTATAATGTTATCGTATGTATGCTATATGTGATGGTTATTATGATGTGATGGTTATTATGATGAGATGGTTATATGTTGTGATTATCGTGTATTATCGGGAATTATCAGGCATGTGTATCAGAGACTCAATTGGGAGGATGTTTTGTCCTATTGCTCGCGTATGCGACCTAATTGATGTCTTGGAGGGGGGGTCACGTTCCGGCCCGGATGTTGTGAATTTGGATCGGGGGACACGTTCCGTCCTAATGGTTGCCTTATGTGTATTGGTTGCCCTTATCTTGTGTGAATATTTGTTAGCTTATATGATAACTGTAATTGTATGTCCAGCTATATTTTATGATCACAGTGAACTGGTTGCCTTGAGAGTGTATGTGTGTCTTAAACCTGTGAATCTCACCAACATTATGTTGACGTTTTAAGCATCATTTTCAGGTGAGCATTCTAAGGATAAGATAGATGGAAGCAACTAGAAGAGACTTTAGTTGCATCGTGATGAATTATCTATATGTTTGGATTATGAATATGTTTGACTTTGTTGAAGATACCTTTGGAGGTTTGATTTGGTTATTTTCTTTTGGGGTATTGTTACAACACTTTGTGCTTGTACTTTGCTCTATCTTATGTGCATGTAGTATTTCTCTGTTTAGACACCAGGTGTTGTGATGATATCCATGAATTTACACACTCGCGTTTCCGCCTTGGCGAGGTGTGACATTAGGTATTAGTTCTCATGATCCAGCCAGAACCGGAGGGATCTTCCCAGGGACAATCTTTTAGTTAGAATAGAAGTCCTTAGGAATGATTAAAAAAAGGAGAAAAGTGAGATAAGGGAAGAGTGTCGACTGAGATGGAGCTAGTAATGGAACAAACCCAACAAGGTTCTAGTAATGAAGACTCGGTAAGCACTGAAGGGGTTGAAGAATGAAAAAGGTATATAATGAGAAAGGGTGAAAAAATAGCCCTCCATATATTCAACCTTAGGGCAGAAACCGGGTTCAATTCATATGCTATTGGTTGTTACTAAGGTAGCACCGGTATTGAAGACAAGACGTCATGGACGCAGTGACGCACTGCACTAAAACCTTCCAAGCCACTCAAGTTCTCTTAAAAGAACTTGTTTCATCATCACGGGGAACCCTGCAAAACTATCGACCGCTCATTGCGAGCCATGTTGATATTGAATCAGGAGATACCTCTTTAGTCTCTAGTTGCGGAATCAAAATGCACTATTGAGTCTAGAGCCAAGACATCATCCATAAATCTCATTAGGACACAATTTCATTATGCTTACTATTTCATACACCGTCGAAAGTAAGTAAATATATTAAGAGTCCTACGCATTATCCTTTTGGTAATTGCCAGAACATCCGAGTGATACGAAAGTACTCACAATGAAGATGGAAATCCCTCGAGTCAGCATCAAACAAGCTCATGGTGGGTAACGTGTGAGATCCTTCATGGATCAAACCTGTGACAACTGGAAAGAAACAACGGGGCGATTAACATTTGAATCAAACTTGTTCCAGGAAATTAGATTGACGGATACTTTTGGAAAACCTTTCAATGTGCTCACCAACTGAATTTCGAGCACATTGATTGTGAATATTTTCAAACATAATTGTTTATGAAAGAAATGTGATTCAATGTACAAAACTCTCGTCTTGTTGCATAAAATGTTTATCTAATGACACGCGAGTGATTTTTCTAATCAATTTTTTCATCAATCAGTGAGTATTTACTTCATTGATTCACTCTACCGTGTTGTCTGCTTTGAGACGTTCCGGTATGAGAACATGCTTAGTATGATGATTCTAATGATAATTCGTTGGAAGATTCAATACTACAAGCTGGAAAGTCCTGTCAAGGAGAGTCTTCTTTAAAGGGGACTCTACCTGATCACAGGTCGGTCCTCACGGATCCAAAGGTTAAATACAACCACATTGAGCGAATGACAAAGCCATATTCGTTCTCCAACTTTATTGCTAACTGTTTCGTTTCAGATTGTTATAAAGATGGTGATGGTGATATCTACTTCCAGCAGAGACATGTCAATTCATACCCCATGCTCATACTTCACGTTATCAATTAAAAGAAATCATGAAAAGTGAAAGATCAACAACAATGCTTCCGCAACTCTGATGCAAAATTTCATGATCCAGAAAAGTGTGAGCATGCCGGACCGATGGTCACAACTACATCACACGGGCATTACTCCAAAGGATGAACTTAGAGATTAACGGTGGCTGATGATCTCAAGAATGCTCAAAGATCACATATGTCAATGGAACATTAATCACAAAGATCATCGCTTGAGGAACAAAGATCAATGAACTTGAAGAATCAAAGTCTACGAGCTAGGAATTTTAATTCAAGGAATAGAATGCTAGAATTCAAATTGTAATTTCCGGGGTGACCTCCCTTAGGGGGAGATTGTTAGGAATACGAATATTCTAATGAAAGACTCGGTCACCCCGATGATCTATTAGCATTAAAATAGCTCGTAGACTTAGTTATTATTATTAGTATTAGTATAGTTATCGTACTTAGTTAATATGTAAATAGTATTCGTGGAGTGAGTCGGGTCTTCACCTACTGTTACTCACTCTACAGCCTGTTTCATGAGGCACTATATTGTAAGTATAAATACCCTTTCCCACCCAAGGGAGAGGGTTGGAGCTTCTAATCTAATCTTACATTTTTCTTTCACTTTCTCACTCTAGAACTCTGATGCATGGTTTTGTGACCTTACAACAGGCTTTACCTCTCGAGAGATCTTAAGAGGCTTACAACCCCACCAGGCAGTGTACCTGACCGATGTAGTATAGGATAGTGGCAAGTACGGGGGATTGATCGTTCTCTCACAGGGAATAGTTTTCGTTAGGACAGAAAACCACTCTAATAGGTCTAAGGGTGAAGGAAGATTCTTTTTGTATTTTTATATTTTTAGGAAAGTAAGTAAAATCTCGGTTTTGAAGGAGTGGGCGGAATTAGTTGCTAGTCAGCTAACCCAAAATTACTACAATTGCAAGTAAAATAAAATAACTAAACTATTTGGTTGTAAAAACTATATGGAGAAAAGTTGTGTTTACTTAGATTTCATTACTCCCTAACTATCTTTTACCGGTTAATTGATATGTATGTTACTTGTGTGGATGAAGGGTGTATTCCTAATAACTCATGGAGTGGCATACATATCTCTCCAATTCTATGAGCTCTTATCTCCTCCTATGCCATGCACGGCACAACCATAGGGATTGTAAACAGTGGCTCATGCGTTAAATACTACCTTAATAGCCTAGTATGCCTTGGCTACATGTTTCCCAAGACGTTCAAGCACGTTACCATAAAGGAGGTTGGCCAGTTTTCTTGAGCCTAACATTGATGGAACAATCATCCCAACAAACAACAACACATCAATTAACCAATAATTAATAGTTAGGTTTCATTAGATCTAAGCAAACACAAGAGAATTTAGCTACACATGTTAATTAAAAGACAAGCAAAAGAGATAATCAACCAACACATAGACATATTGATTGAATTAAAGTGAAGACTTATCTTTAATTAAGCATGAGGGTTCCAAGGGTTGGAAACCATAAAAAGTACAGAAAATTCGTCTAGGGTTTGGTGCCAAAAGTTCTCCACAAAGTTCCACACTTAATGAATGAAAAATAGAAAACTATATATAGATTTTACACTCTGACGGCGTTAGGTTATAGAAGCTGACGCCGTCAGCTCGCCGCCATTAGGTTTCTCGGATGGCCTAGATCCACTTCTGACGCCGTCACTCTCTATTCCTCTATGGGCCGTCACTCTTTAACTCATAACCTGACGGCCTACATCTTCTAACACCTGACGGCGTCAGGTGATAATCTCAAAAATCTTTGTGGCCCGTCATTTGATAATTGGTTTCCACTCTTTTGTCAAGGCTTGCTGACGGCATCACCTTGTGACTCTGATGCCGTCAGGTTGTAATTTCTGCTTCTTTTGAGACTTTGTCGTTTTCTTGACTTTTAGGCTCCAAAAACGTCCAAATATGCATGTTTTCCAGAATTCTTCTCAAAGGTACCTAAAATGACAAAAGGAACGATTTAGGTCAATATTTGATCACATTTATACGAATTAAGGCTTAAATGACCACTTAAAACCGTAACACTTTTCGTCTCATCAAATACCCTTACACTTGAGATTTGCTTGTCATCAAGCAAATGAGCTTTTATTCCAATCAAAATATGAGTTAGGGGTCATTTAACACAAATATAAAAGTAATTACAACAAATAGTTATTAGACACTAATCATAACAAGCACGGAAATTATACACTAGCACCTCACAAATAGTGTTTGGATTCTCTCATCTCTCAAATGTCATAGAATTATATCTAATTAATGAAAACGGAAAATAACACTCACTACCTGTCATAGCAAATAGATTACCATAGGCTTGGGAGAGGATCAATTACTCCTCCACTAGTCGTAAACACCTAAGATAAACTATCAAACAGGGCTTTCCAAAGGGTTGTAACGTAAGGTGTAGGGATATGATAAACACGGTTTGGTTGGAATAAAGGGTATTTTAATGGTGGCAAGTTAATTATCATGATCAAATACATGCACTCTACATCGTTGCTTAAGCCAAGACTCGACTCAATCTTAAACTAAAAATGAAATAACAAAAACTAAAAAGAAACATAAAAGGAAACGGGATGGTAGTCCGTATGTTTTTCTCTTTTCTTTTTCATATTTTTTTGTATTTTTCTTGATTTTTCGATTTTTTTTTCATACACTCTTGCCCTACCATCCAAAATAATACATCATAGGGGAGTTGCATTCCCCTTACACTTGAATCTTTACATAACTTTACAATTACTATTCTAATGACTCGAATTAAGATAATTGAAAAACTTGGAGTACTTTTAAAATGTTTAGCACATATGGGGGTAATAATGTTGTTCTTCCCCATTACTCCATTACACTAGTACTTTACCCATGAGTCCCAATCGTCCCAAAACAATATGTACAAGGATATGACTTAACTTAGCAACCATGTAATTGACTAGATAATTAACTAAGGGTTTAACAAATGTTTTCACAATAATGCACCAAAGGTGGGTGCATACAAGGTAGGCTAAGGCGATTTGGGTGTACATTTAGTGGGGTGTAAACAAATTCTCACTTTGAGTAAGATGCTCAAAGGTCGAAACGAAAGGATAGGCTCGGAGGGGTGTACTAGGGGTATCGTGTACCAAAAATGGATACAACGCAAAGGGTGTGGGAGAATTACTTGACCAATGAAGTCAATGTAATTATAACAAATATACGGGTGTAAAACAATGGGTTAATCCTAATGCCTCTTATCATGTAGTAAATCTTAACTACACGAATGTAGTCTCACTTGTGGATTTGAGATGGTCCTAACGCAAGTTCTAGAATCTAAATACTACCGGTACTCACATCATAGCACCAAAGATGGATGCTTTTCCTACCAATTCTAGGGGCGAACCTCACATATTTGGGGTGGAAAATTTTTTAGTGGTACGGTTTTGTGCTAGTCATACAATTTCCTATCCATGAGACGCTCATTAAGATCAAGGTTTCACTTCTAAATGTTGTAAAAAATTTTAAATTGGCGCTAAAATTGCCCTAACAAATATTTCTCTTGGTTTTATTACAAATTTACTATCAAACAAAGCAAAACATCAAGCGTAAGTATATTCTCAACGGTGCTTTCATTTACCCCCCTTACACTTAAACCGAACATTGTCCCCAATGTTCAAATAAAAGACGTAAAAGTAAATAAGATGAAAGAATGAAATCAAATACTCCCCTGAATCGTTTGTTGTGGATAGTGATGTAACATGGTTAGATCTTCTTCCAAGATAGACGAACGTTCAAAGCTTCCCTTCCAAAATAATAAACGTCTTCTTGTCCAAAATAACCTGTTAACCTGAAAAAGATAAAGGCCAACCTCGCATAAAATCAGCGGTAAAATCTACATAATAGGATATAATGCTTGTGGAATGAATATTTTTGCAGAACTCCTGGAGATTATAAGTTAAAGAATGGACAAAACTTTTTATGGTTCCGGGAGAAATACAAAACTTTCAAAAATTGCAGAAAATTTTAACCTGACGCCGGCAGGTGTTATGCCTGACGCCGTCAGAATGATCTGACAGAATTCTCATGTTAAGTTTTGGAATTCCAGCAAAAATTCATTATGACTCGATACAAGCATTTGACTCTAACAAATACTAATATGTATGTTAATTTACATTGTTATGATTCATGTTCATTCTTTCTTATAAACCGATTTAGATTTCCCTTACACTTAGGTTTTGCAAAATACCTTTATATGTAGTTAAGATGAAGTTAAAAACAAAATAAAGCATTTTCACAAGTTAGTTTGAAGCATGAACCAATAACAAGAAAAATAACTTACATACGGAAACAAATAAAATCAAACAAACAAAGAAATAAACACACAAAGCTTGGGTTGCCTCCCAAGAAGCGCTTGTTTTTGTTCGAGTCACGAGCCTGACTCTACCCTTATTTAACGGATAAAGGGGAGGTTTTCCCAACACTTAAGATTAAGTGCGGGTGGTAGTAGCGATACACACCATCTCGGTGGAGGTATGCCTCATGAGGAAAGAGTGGTGGATGAATTATATACTCAAAGGGGTGTGCTCCATTCATCATAACCTTACCTAGTTCACTTTGGTCAATGGGTGAATTAAAGTTTTCTCCTAAAAAGGGATCATCTTCTATCAACTTCGAGAGACTCCTAGTTGGGAATCCATCTTGACCTAGTAAACCCGGTTTAAACCCATAATGTTTCTTGTGATCAATCATGAATGGGTGATATAAGTGTGTAAGGTCATGGTTGACTCCTATATTGGCTTCCATTCCACATGGTTTAGAGTCTACTACCTTCATCGTAAAACTACCCGTACTATATGGTTTGATGGGTGGATCGGGACCTATTTCAATTCCTAAATTTTCATCCAAGGATGGAAGATTAGGTAACGGTTTTGGTTGAGGCTCCGGTTCATCAAAACTAGGAACTTCCATAGAACTAAAAGAAAGGTCATTACCACAAGTATTCAAACCCATTTCTTCTAGTTGCGTTTGGTCCAAGGGTTTAACCTCTATTGGGGTTCCTATAGTCTCTTCTACTTCTTCCGGGTAGGTCACGGGTGGCGTGTGTGCCTCCAATGATGGTAGGACTTGTGGGGTATTTGGTAGGCTTGGGTTATTTACCTCGTCACTCCTCCTGTCAAGATCACCTATATTCTCATCATGTGTTTTAGTAGAACCTAACCCTAACATTTTCCCAAGTATCTCAAGAGCTTCTCTAGGCATCTCAACTTCTATATCCGAATCATAAGGATCATGACTGCTATATTCAAATTGCCCAAAAGATTCATCATCTGTTTCTTGAGATTCATCGTCATCGATCATAAAACCTAGGTCTTTTTGATCAATGTGATCATGTTCGGCTAAATCCTCCATCACATCAAGGTCACCTATGTGTTCATCTTGTATTATGGTAGTGCCAAACCATGACATGCAGCTAGGTGGCTCATAAGAAACTATCCTAGGTGAAGGCTCATATGGTGCATAGGTTTCACTAAATGAGGTATTCTGAGGGTTTGATGGAGCTCCTAAGGTGACTTTTTTAAAAGTTTTATGCACTTGGTCTCTTTTCTCAAGGTACTCACTGAAATCAATGCAAGATCCAGTTCTCATCATTTCACTACTCCATCTTGAAAAGTCCAAATTGGTGTAGTTATATTTTTTCTGGTAAAACTCTAGTGTCGGACTTGGTGGATTCACGTTCTCCATAATGGCAAACGGAATGGTCAATGAGAATTACGAACAAAGGCACAAAGAATAAGATAGACTAAAGAAAATCCTAGAAAAATAAAATAAAAATCTCACTAGAAAGGAATCTAGCGAGTAGACCTAATAAAATAAAAATTCTACCTAAACAATAACTATTCCCCGGCAGCGGCGCCAAAAACTTGATGCGTGGTTTTATGACCTTACAATAGGTTTTACCTCTCGAGGGATCTCAAGAGGCTTACAACCCCACCAGGCAGTGTACCTGACCGATGTAGTATAGGATAGTGGTAAGTACGGGGGATTGATCGTTCTCTCACAGGGAATAATGTTCGTTAGGACAGAAAAACTACTCTAATAGGTCTAAGGTTGAAGGAAGATTCTTTTTGTATTTTTATATTTTTAGGAAAGCAAGTAAAATCTCGGTTTTGAAGGAGTGGGCGGAATTAGTTGCTAGTCAACTAACCCAAAATAACTACAATTGCAAATAAAATAAAATAACTAAACTATTTGGTTGTGAAAACTATATGGAGAAAAGTTGTGTTTACTTAGACTTCATTACTCCCTAACTATCTTTTACCGGTTAATTGATATGTATGTTACTTGTGTGGATGAAGGGTGTATTCCTAATAACTCATGGAGTGGCATACATATCTCTCCAATTCTATGAGCTCTTATCTCCTCCTATGCCATGCACGGCACAACCATAGGGATTGTAAACAGTGGCTCATGCGTTAAATACTACCTTAATAGCCTAGTATGCCTTGGCTACATGTTTCCCAAGACGTTCAAGCACGTTACCATAAAGGAGGTTGGCCAGTTTTCTTGAGCCTAACATTGATGGAACAATCATCCCAACAAACAACAACACATCAATTAACCAATAATTAATAGTTAGGTTTCATTAGATCTAAGCAAACACAAGAGAATTTAGCTACACATGTTAATTAAAAGACAAGCAAAAGAGATAATCAACCAACACATAGACATATTGATTGAATTAAAGTGAAGACTTATCTTTAATTAAGCATGAGGGTTCCAAGGGTTGGAAACCCTAAAAAGTACAGAAAATTCGTCTAGAGTTTGGTGCCAAAAGTTCTCCACAAAGTTCCGCACATAATGAATGAAAAATAGAAAACTATATATAGATTTTATACTCTGACGGCATCAGGTTATAGAGGCTGACGTCATCAGCTCGCCGCCATTAGGTTTCTCGGATGGCCTAGATCCACTTCTAACGCCATCACTCTCTATTCCTCTCTGGGCCGTCACTCTTTAACTCATAACCTGACGGCCTACATCTTCTAACTCCTGACGGCGTCAGGTGTTAATCTAAAAACTCTTTGTGGCCCGTCATTTGATAATTGGTTTCCACTCTTTTGTCAAGGCTTGCTGACGGCGTCACCTTG
This sequence comes from Artemisia annua, assembly GCA_014162995.1. NCBI lineage: Eukaryota > Viridiplantae > Streptophyta > Magnoliopsida > Asterales > Asteraceae > Artemisia > Artemisia annua. The sequence goes on along the minus strand of LBNU01027371.1, from coordinate 78,986 downwards.
TGACTCTGATGCCGTCAGGTTGTAATTTCTGCTTCTTTTGAGACTTTGTCGTTTTCTTAACTTTTATGCTCCAAAAACGTCCAAATATGCATGTTTTCCAGAATTCTTCTCAAAAGTACCTAAAATGACAAAAGGAACGATTTAGGGCAATATTTGATCACATTTATACGAATTAAGGCTTAAATGACCCCTTAAAAGCGTAACACTTTTCGTCTCATCAAACTCCCACCTTCTACTTCTCTCTCTAAAACTCTCTTCTTCTCTCCTTTAATTTAAACCAAACTACAAAGTCCATATATGTTATAATAATAAGTATCCTACACATCAGTAAGCACCTTTCCGGTAGGTATCCACTTAAGTCCAACGTACTTAAAAGTTCTACTAGTTGGAATCCACTTATGGCAAGGTCTAGGATTACTAAGCTTCTTATGCATAGTGGAAGGCTTATCGATATTCCTAGTCTCCAAATATTTAGCAGTTTGTATCCATCTAGGAGAAGTTTTCGGTTTGTTTTGCTTCTTATGCAATGTGAATGACTTATTGTAGATCCTAGACTTAACAGGTTGAACCTTAGCCGTGCTCCTCAATAAACAAGGAGGCACCATACGAGGTTGTGAACCTAAGATTCCATCCTTATGAAGTAGTGCCCTTTTCTTAGTCTTTTCTAGATCTGTTGGGAATTCTGCTAAGTGAGAATTCTTCTGATGGTAGCTGCTGATGGAATCTACTGAATAAGTGTTTCTGCTGAAGGCTATGCTTCAGCATATTTAGTTACTGCGGATAGAGTTAAACTGCGTATTTTGTAATATAGTTAGGATATGCATGAGTAATATTAGGAAAAGATAATGCATATTGTTTAGAGTTTATAGAATATACGTTTCTTGTGAAATGGTTTAGGTTAGGGTTCCTTGTCTATAAAAGCAACACAAGTTTATGTTCTATGACTTACGAGTTTACAAGTTGGGAAAAACAAGTTCTTATTATATAAAAGATCCATAGAGGATCAAACGTTCTTAGTATTCATTGTTTCTGTTTGTATTTATTTTCCGCATTGGAATACAAGCTTTGGAGATTCTCTATTAGAGTGTTTGTGATTACATTGACACTGCTAACGATCAACGAGAGCTACAAGATCCATCAAGGGTATTAGATTCAACAAGTGGTATCAGAGCCTCAGGAGAGTCTCTTTGATACTGAGAACATCAACTTTTTACACACTCCTCAACAACACAACCTTAAATCATGACTGGATCTGACACTGAGTCAGATACAACACACAATCAAAATACAGCATCCCTTCATCACCTCACTCTCACTAACAGCAATGCAAAATTCCCCTACCTTAAGAAAGAAGAGTATGAACTCTGGGCAATGCAGATGCAGAACTGGATTACCAACATTGATCATAATCTCTGGAAGGTAGTCCTCAAAGGTAACAGCCCAAAGAGGACTGGCACTGACGCAGATGGTAGAATATACTATCTTGATCCTACATCTGCTGAAGAGGTTCTTGCTCTTCAGAGGGAAAATAAAGTGAGAACTATTCTTCTTCAAGCTATACCACCAGATCACTTAGGTGACAATCACTTCATGACTGATGCAAAGGATCTCTGGATGGCAATTAAAGCTAGATTTGGTGGGAATGATGAGTTAAGAAGGATGAGAAAGTCAATGCTGAAGCAGCAGTTTCAAGAGTTTCAGATCACTGAGGAAGAAGGTATCCACAAGGGTTATGACAAATTTCATAAGATTCTGAGCCAATTGAATCAGCTGAAGGCAAGGCCAGACAATGAAGATTGCAATGCTAAATTCTTAAGATCCTTGCCTCCATCATGGCTTCAAGTAAGCATTGCACTTAAAGCTAAGGGTGGATTGGACATGATGAGTTTTGATGATTTATACAACAAGCTCAAAACTCTTGAACCAGATGTCAAAAGTCCTATTCGTTCATCTACTCCAACTTACTCAGCTTTTGTTGGTTCCACCTTCAATATAATGCCTCCTAGTTCAAGTCCAATTTCATCTGCATCATCTTCATACACACCAACCAAATCACATTCTTCTGGTAGTGTGTTGGAAGATGTACTTCACTCTTTTGTTGCTGATTGTGAATCTCAGCAGCAACTCTCCTATGAGGACTTTGAACAGGTGGATCCATTGGATATGGAAGAGATGAACTTGAAGTGGCAGGTGGCTATGCTTTCATTGAGCATCAAGAGATTTGAGAAAAAGGCTGGGAGGAAGTTTGGTTTCAATGGCAGGGATTCAGCTAGGTTTGACAGAAGGAAGATCAAGTGCTACACTTGTGGTCAAATGGGTCACTTCTCTAGAGAATGCAAGGACAGGAAATCTACTGATGAGGTTAGGTATTCTACCTATCAGCAGAAACAAGGGGAAGTTGATACTGCCAAAACTGGATATCCCACAGCCTTGATCACTTTGGATGATCATGTTGACTGGAAGGCTCATGAGAGAAGTGATGGTGATAGTGATCAGAGTGGACTGCTGGCAAGCTGTACTTCAGAGGATGCTCATGATCAATTTGCTCTTATGGGCATTTCTCAGGTACATAACTGTGTGTTTGGTTGTAGTGTAAGATATAATGAACTTAAAGAACAATATGATGAATTGAAACCTAAATATAATGAGTGTTATAAAGACCTTGAGTCATATAAACATGGTCTAAAAATCGTAGAAAAACAAAAGATTTGGTTTCAGAAGAATCAAGTTGCTTATGAGGAGGAAATAAAAGGGTTAAAACAGGAATTAAAATGTGCTCAAGATGAGTTAATCTATACTAAGAAGTTAAAAGCTAATTTAGAATCTGATAAACAAGTTCTTCAAGAGAAGCTAGATACTGAAATAGCTACACATAAGAAGTGGTTAATATCAGGTGATAATTTAGCTAGAAGTTTGTATGGTACTCAAACTGTAAATTCTAGTATAGGATTAGGTTTTAAGAAATATGTAGGATTAGAAGCTAGGGATGACAGTAGAAAAACTACACCAGCAGGATTAGCAAACTATGTTAAAGAAGGCACCTTACATGCTGTCCCTGGTCCCATTAGAGGTGAACATATGCCCATTGACCTATCAATTACAGTTGACTTTGATGGATCACATCATTTATATGGCAAAAAGTCAAGTGACTTATCTGACCCAGTTACTAATAATGCTGACTCTGTCTCTTGCAGTGACAAGTCTTCTGATAAGGGGTCTACTGCCTATGAAAGTTGTGATTCAAGTGATCAGTCAGACCTTCCCAAGGCCTCACCCAAGTCCTCAAACAAGCCTCTAGGAGTTGCTGCTGATGAATCAAATTCAAAGACAGTTTCTTCTGAAGACTTGTTATTTCATTCTTTGCAAAATAATAATGTTAATTCTGTCAAAAACAATTCTGTTAATGTTTGTGGTTTGAATGCTTTCAATAGAACTCCTTTCAATTTTAATAAATCTTCTAGAAAGAAGAAATGTTTTGTGTGTGGAAGCAAATCTCATTTAATTAAGGATTGTAATTTTCATGAGCAAAGAATGGGTGACTGTGCTAAGAAACCTAGACCAATGTGGAAACGTGTTGATGACAGACCTGCTTATGTTCCACAAGCAACTCAATCTAACAGCAGATACAATACTGCTGATAAATCAGCATCTGCTGATGCATCAGTTTCTGCTGACAGAACTTTTCCATCATATAGGAAAAGACATGTTGCAAGATCATACCCTAGACCTATTTCTCCTTATTATCAGAATGGTTATTGGCCTAGTTATTATCAACCTATGTATATAGGTGGGGGGACCATGGGATACTGCTGTTAAGCCCTCAGCAGGTTGTTCTTGGACTAACAGGGGATCTAATTATCAAAGAAGATCCAAGAACAATGGTGGATCTTATACATCTACATGGCCTACTTCTTATGATCCACAAGGCAGGCTCAAGTCAGTAATGACTTGAGTCTCCAAAGTGTACTTATATTTTGTATATTTTTTGTTGTTGTTGTAGGATCATCCCTTACTGAGTAAAAAAGTTGGCATAGTAGATAGTGGCTGTTCAAGGAGCATGTCAGGGAACAGAGAAAAGATGATAAATTTTGTACCCATAGCAGGTGGAGGTAATGTGACCTTTGGTGGAGGAAATGGTAGAATCACAGGAAAAGAAACTATCAGAACACCCATGCTGGATTTTGAAAATGTACTTTATGTGAAGGAACTGCAGCACTTTAATTTGTTCTCAGTGTCACAAATTTGTGATAAAAAGAACAAAGTTTTCTTCTCATAGAATGAATGTCTTGTACTCAACAAAGACTTCAAACTTCCAGCAGATACACCAATTCTGCAGAGAGTTCCAAGAAGCAATAATTTGTACACATTCAACTTAAATGAGGTACAACCTGACAGTGATCTAACATGTTTGGTGGCTAAAGCTTCCATGGATGAATCTACCAAATGGCACAGAAGGATGGCTCATGTCAATTTCAAGACCATCAACAAGCTGTCTAAACTTGGTCTTGTTCAAGGGCTTCCTTCCAAGGTCTTCACCAATGAACACAATTGTGTTGCCTGCAACAAAGGAAAACAACACAGAGCCTCTTACAAAGCCATTACAGCAGTGAGCAATATCACAGAACAACTTCAGTTGCTGCATATGGACCTCTTTGGTCCAACTCAAGTAAGAAGTATTGATCATAAGTACTTCTGTTTGGTGATCACTGATGATTATAGCAGGTTTTGCTGGGTATTCTTTTTGAAAACTAAAGATAAAACATCTCCAATATTAAAAGATTTTATTACCCTAGTTGAAAACCAGCTAAATAAAAAGGTTAAAGGTATAAGGTGTGATAATGGAACAGAGTTCAAAAATGTGATTTTAATAGACCTTTGTAACTTTAAAGGGATAAAAAGGGACTATAGCAATCCCAGGACCCCACAACAAAATGGGTTTGCTGAGAGGAAGAATAGAACCTTAATAGAGGCAACAAGATCCATGCTTGCAGACTCTAAGCTACCCACAATGTTCTGGACTGAAGCAGTAAGCACTGCTTGTTATGTTCTGAACAGGGTCTCTATCACAAGACCTCATTCAAAGACACCTTATGAACTTCTCACAGGGAAAGTTCCTTCTGTTCATTACCTAAGACCTTTTGGCTGTCATGTGACCATTTTGAACACCAGTGACCCACTTGGGAAATTTGATGGCAAGGCTGATGAGGGATACATTGTGGGATATTCAGCTCATAGTAAGGCTTATAGGGTATATAACCTGAATGCTAAAAGGATAGAGGAGACTCTTAATCTAAGATACCTAGAAGAAAAACCTAATGTACAAGGTCATGGTCATGCTTGGTATTTTGACCTGGACTACTTAACTGATTCTTTGGGGTATACTAGATTTGTTGCTAATCAATCTGCAGGTACAAAAGATGCTCCTTCTAACAATGCAGGTGTACTGGATGATGACTCAGAGGATGAGTCTGAGTTTGATGAACTAACTATTGTTGTACCTTCCATTCCTCCTAACCATTTTGTAGGAAACAGTGCAAAAGATACTTCTGAGAAGGATGAAGATGAGTCATACTATGCAGAGGATCTTGCTAAGCTCATGACACAAGAACATGCTGCTACTCAAGAAGCTGAGAAACTTGGTGCAAAGATTACAAAAGATGCTGAAGCACTTCTGAGACAATCAGCACAAGCCATCAGTGGAAATCAGGATTCTGCTGACAGTTCTACTGACAGTTCTCCTGTTTCTACTGATAACCTCATTACTGCTGATGCTCAACCTGTTTCTACTCCTATGTCTGCTCGTGTGTCAACAGACTTTGGTGAACCATATACACGATTTCCAAGTCCTACAGATCTTGGTAATCACCAACCCAAAGCTGGCATCTTCACTTCCTCTTCCTATGATAGTGACTTTGAACCTAATGTGACCAATCTTGACAAAACCATTGATGTCAACCCCAATGCTACAAAAAGGATTCACACTAATCATCCAATGGAGAATATAATAGGTGATCCTAAAGATCCTGTTCAAACTAGAAGCACTGTGAAAAAGACAAAGTATGGAGAAGTTGCTTTTATGTCTTATGTTTCCCAGCAGCAGAGAGACAATCATACAGACTTTCAACATTGTCTGGTTGCTTGTTTTCTCTCCCAAATGGAACCAACCAGTGTTCCACAAGCTCTTGCAGATAATAGTTGGCTTGAGGCAATGCAAGAGGAAATGCAACAATTCAAGAATCAGCAGGTTTGGATATTGGTTCCTTTACCAGATGGGAAGTATGCTATTGGGACAAAATGGATTTTGAAGAATAAAAGAGATGCAAGGGGTATAGTTGTCAAAAACAAGGCAAGATTGGTGGCTCAGGGGTTCAGGCAAGAAGAGGGAATAGATTATGATGAAGTTTTTGCACCTGTTGCTAGAGTTGAGGCCATTAGGATTTTCTTGGCCTATGCATCTTACAAAGGCTTTACTGTGTATCAGATGGATGTCAAAGGTGCATTCTTGTATGGTGAGATTGAAGAAGAAGTATATGTCACTCAACCCAAAGGTTTTGAAGATCCAGATCACCCTGACTATGTTTATAAGGTGGTCAAAGCTCTTTATGGCTTACATCAGGCACCAAGGGCATGGTATGCTAGGCTCTCAAAGTTTCTGCTGGAGCATGGCTACAGGAGAGGTGCCATTGACAAAACACTCTTCCTAAAGAAGGATTCAAGGGATATTATACTTGTGCAAGTTTATGTGGATGATATTATCTTTGGATCCACCAAAGAAGCTTGGTGCAGGGAATTTGAAGACTTAATGAAGGGTGAATTTCAGATGAGTGCCATGGGGGAGCTTACTTTCTTCTTGGGTCTACAGGTTCAGCAGAAACCAGATGGCATATTTATCCATCAGGAGAAATATGTGAGAGACATTTTGACAAAGTTTGGTATGGAAAGTGTCAGAACTGCCACTACACCTTATGAAGCTCCTAAACCAAAGAACAACATTGAATCAGATCCAGCTGTGAATGTTCACCTATACAGATCTATTGGTTCATTGATGTATTTGACAGCTTCTAGGCCTGACATTACATTTGCTGTGAGTGCTTGTTCAAGGCATCAAGTTACTCCACTTACTTCTCACTTGAATGCAGTCAAAAAGATCTTCAAGTACCTTAAAGGCCAGCCTCATCTAGGTCTTTGGTACCCAAGAGAGTCCCCTTTCAAGTTGGAAGCCTATAGTGATAGTGACTATGCTGGTGCAAATTTGGATAGAAGGTCCACAACTGGAGGTTGCCAATTTCTTGGGAGAAGGTTGATTTCTTGGCAATGCAAGAAACAAACTATTGTTGCTACCTCATCTACTGAAGCAGAGTATGTTGCTGCTGCCAATTGTTGTGGGCAGTTACTTTGGATACAAAACCAGTTGCTAGATTATGGGTTTAATTTCATGAACACCACTATCTTTATTGATAATCAGAGTACCATATGCATTGTTAAAAATCCAGTTTTTCACAATAGAACAAAGCATATTGAGATAAGACACCACTTTATAAGAGATGCATATGAAAAACATTTGATGAATGTGGTTAAAATTCACACAGATAAAAATGTGGCAAATTTATTGACTAAAGCTTTTGATGGACCTAGGTTTCAACACTTAGTTGTCCACATTGGGATGGTTAACCCTTAAATGCAATATTTAAGGGGAGGCATAAGCCTCAGGGGAGGCATATGCCTCAGGGGAGGATTGAATGTTGTTGTAAATCTTGTATAATTTTAGATTTCTAACACTAACCATCTAATGTGTTTCTTAGCATATTAGTTTGTTTGTTTGGTTTGCTTTTCTGTGTTTGTTTCACAGCATACAGGTCTGTGCAGTTGCTGGTTTGGATTGTTTGGAACAAGGTCTAGTAACTTGAAGTTATGGTTACTGATCGTTGCGATCTAGCAAGAAAGCTTGTAAACCACGGATCGTTGTCCCAACGAGGGTTGAACTGATCTCGTCACTCAAGACCGTGAGCTATGTGAAGTGAATAGGTTTTAAACGATGATTTGGTATGTTTGTACTACAACGACAAATTAAAAAGCAATTAAAGTAAAGGAGAGCGGTAAAGCGACACAAAATAAATAAGCAAGTAAAGAAACATGTAATAAAATGACTTAAAGAAAGCGGTAAGTAAAGTGCGATAAGTAATGAAAGCGGTAAATGAATTAAAAAGACAATATGTTTGCAAAGCTACGCGAGTGAGTTCATTAAGTATGAGCTAAAGATTTGTGACGAGTTATTTTCCTTTCTCGAGATTAGTTGTCAATTAATCTTTTAAAAAGATAATAACTCTAAACAAGTGAATTAATCGTTCAAGGGTTTTTGTCTTTGAATAATTAAATCACACGTCTAAGTAATCTCTCGATTATTATTCACAATCGTTTAAAACCCGCACTTAACTCACAAACCCGAGCCACTAAGCAATCACGATTAAAAACCACTCACGACTCATATTAAAAACGTTAAGCGATAAAGAAATGAAAGACTTGTAAACATTAAAACGTAATTTAAAACTAAAAATGAAAAGACGAAAGACTCAAATAAGAAAACGTACTAAAAAGATTTTAAAGAAATTTCGACAGCATAACGTTTAGATGTAATAAAAATGAACCCTCACTCGATAAACGATGAGGGAAATAATAGCCTAGCTCGGCTTGAAAAAGAAAAGAAAACTAGAAAAGAAAAGGACCAAATGAAAGCATACTCGCAAGGTACCCTAGAAACCATACTCGCTATAAATTGAGATCCATACTCGCTAAAGGTCTAAGTCCACCATACTCGCAGAAAACTATGTACCATACTCGCAATTAACCTCCATACTCGCTACTAACATGAATCTAATACTCGCAAGAAATGAACTTCTCATACTCGCTAACCTAAAACATTTCATACTCGCTAAACATGAGTTCCCTACTCGCTAAGGTTGAAAAGCATCCATACTCGCAAGAAATCATGTCCCATACTCGCTAACATGTAACCAAAAATCTCATACTCGCAATACACTAGGGTCCAAACTCGCAAATCCCTTCTTATAGAAAACCATACTCGAAATTTAGGGCTTGTAACTCCCAAAACAAGTTTTAACGTGAAATAAAGCTTAAAACCAAATAGAAACTCATGTAAAACGCATTAATAAGCTAAAGTAAGATTTCCAATAAGCTAAATAAAGCCACGAACTCAAAAATAAGCACTAGACCATTTTCAAATCCCACAAAATGAATTACCATGCAAAGGTGGTATAAAGTTTTTATAAAAGCTTTTAGTAGATTTAAAGGACACAAAATAAGCTTGATAAGATTAAAGAAAAGATTGAAGAGCGTGAAAATAAGCTAAGAATAAGACATCAAATAAGCTTGTATTCAAAATAAAAGTTACTCTAATGCACAAAATAAACTAAACTACACCTACCTTACACCTACTCCTAATGGCTTACCAATGAAGCCATCATAAGATATTTATCTAGCTAGGGGGATTACAAGTTTGCTTTTGTGTACGCTTTGCCCCCTAGACTTTTACAAGTCATGAAAATAATACGTAAACTACATTACAAGGTTACTAAACATCTTAAATACTAAATGTAAACTCTTGTAACTTCGAGGCTTGTGTTGACGTGTATTCTAAAAGTCTTCAAAGATGTAAAAGTGATATATTGCTCGAATTTATGAAGCTTATCGTAATAATTAGCTTTGAACTTCGATTAAGCATCCCTTTCGTTTTCTCGAGCCTTTAAGAAATAACTTTGTCATCACGGGCTTTCCTTGAGTAAATTTCATCGTTGGCTCGGCTTTTTGACACTTTTCTACATCTCGTGCTTGTTTTAGGCTTTTAGGTTGCTTTTCATGTTGTTTTCGCGATATCCTTCCCTGCACGATCACAAACACAAAAACACGATATCTTTGGCGTTTAACGTTAGTTTTTGGTCTTTAATAGTCTAATAATGGTGAATAAAAGGTATGTGAATAAGCACATACCAAAATCCCCCAGACTAAGGTATTGCGTGTCCTCAAGCAATATAATCACGTCACGCTTTAAAGATAAATAATTTCAAACCTCTCTTTACTAACTTTGAAAAGTAGCAAAACGTTCAAAGGAGATAAGAAAGCATTTATTCCCTAAAACGCCCCGGTTTTCCATTTTATTCCATATGCTACTT
>LBNU01027371.1:21312-58163 GCA_014162995.1 Artemisia annua | reverse complement strand
TCAGAAGGCTAAAGCTAAAAGAGAAAAACCACTTACTGAAGCAGAGAGGAGGACTTATATGAGGAATGTGGTTTACAACCAAAGTGTTGCTCTATACACTTCTGGTTTGAAGAAGAAGCAAGTCTGGAATCTACCTGATTCTGAGCTGATAAGGCTGTATAATTTGATTATGAAGCAAATTAAACCAGCTTTTCAAGTAAAAAGGATTGCTGATGTTCTTGATGCTCCTACTGCAAAAAGATCTAAGATTGTTGACTAACCTGCTGATGATGTACAAACTGCTGATGGTGTACAATCTTCTGTAAGTTTACCATCTGCTGAAGCAAAGGGTGTGTCTTCAATTTCTACTGAGGAAGCATCTGCTGGTCAACCATCAGTTCTTCATGTTTCTTCTGAAGCTTCTATCATAGCTGTTTCTTCTGAAGCTTCACCAATAGCTGCTGATCATGATATGGATTCAATGGAACAACCAAGTACAAATGAGATTCCTTCTTCTGTATCTGCTGATCCAGGAAGATCATTTCTCTCCAACTGTCGTGCAGTCCTGGCTAAGCAAGCTGAACAAGCTGCTGCTAAACCTAAAAAGGCTAGGGAGGAAATGGATAAGCTGTATCACACATGTGTGCATATCCCCATTCCTACTGATGCTCCATCCTCTATTCATGCTGCAGATGCCTCTGGTGCATTTGACAAGGTGGATCCTTCTATTTCTATGGGAATTTATGTAACTGGTAGGAGAAAGAAGAGGATGTCCCACAAGAGACATATTGCAATTAGAAGATCTCTAAGAATATCCAGGAAACAGACTGGTAAGAAGAAGAGATCATCTAAACATGTGGATCTACAGGCTGACAATGCTATCTTTATCAAGAAGGGTTCTCCTACAACTTTTCCAGAAGATTCTTATAGTGTGTTGAAAGATTGGAAGGTGACTGATGGCCAGATCAACACAATCTATAGAATGGATGGATCTTCTATGGAGTTTACTTTCTTGAAGGATATACTACATTTGGTGGATAGACAAGACCTGAACACTCTTTATGCCTATGTGACACATTATTATGCAAATCATAAACCACAAGGGGCAGGGTTGTACTTATTGGGGGATCTACAAGTTCTTTTTGATTCTAAGTCTCCTAATAGTACAGGGTATTCTATTTGGAAGAATTCTCATAAATGGAAGGTTGATACATGGAGATTCTATCCTTCACCAAATGTACATGTTGTGGAGTCCAAGTGTGGGATGAGAGTTTGTATGTTCTCTGATCAGCAGTATCCATTGTCATCTAAACTGCTGAGAAGATTGCTGAGAAGGAAGTTGGAGGTTCCTCCTAATCCAGTGTCCAATGATCTCACACATGCAGAACAATTGGTTGGATTAATCAAGTCTCAGCTTCTACAACCACAGGCTTCTACTTGATTATGGTATTATTTGTTGTATATGTTTATTTCTTAGTAAAAAAATAAAATAAAATAAAAAGAAAAAAATAAAAAGGAGGTAGTTCTTAGATTTTTGTACTAACTGTTTGCAGGTTTGTTGTATAGTAACTCTGTTGATGGTTATCAACTCACCAGATGTGACTTGTGTCCATCAAAGAGTTGGCTAGTCCAAAGGGTACAGCTTTGGTAAAGACACATCAAATCGGTTGATGGCTGTAATGATTTGCCAAAAATCATAGGGTACTCAACTCACCCATGCTTAATTGCTGAGAGTTGAAATGGTTATCAATTCACCATGGATCTTATTCTGTGAAAATCCAAATAATTGACTAGCCCATAAGTATATGGCTTGTGGTAAAGGCAGTGGTAATCCATATTGGTTTTCAATTCACCAAGGATGTTTCCTTTAAGAATTGGCTAGTCCTGAGCAAACGGCTACAGGTAAAGACAACTCAAATCCGTTTGTAGTTGATGATTTACTCAAAATCATATGGTTATCAGTGTACCATGGTTATCGAACTCAAACATTTGGCTAATCCAGTAGTGATGGCTATTGGTAAAGAGACATCAAATCCATTAGTTTCAATGATTCACCTCTCACAGGAATTAACACACCTGGATGTGATGAGAATAGTATGAAACTTATTTGTTTTGATGTATCTACTGTCATATGTTGCTGCAAAGATATGGTGTTTCAAGCTTATTCATCATAGAGATGTCATCTTTTTGGTTCTTTGCTGCTGATGTTTGAAGACAATCCTCTTTACATTATTGTGATTACTGATCTATCAAGGAATCTAGAACTTAACCATGTCAAATTCAAGATTAGGGGAGGATTGTTGGGAATTCTGCTAAGTGAGAATTCTGCTGATGGTAGCTGCTGATGGAATCTACTGAATAAGTGTTTCTGCTAAAGGCTACGCTTCAACATATTTAGTTACTGCGGATAGAGTTAAACCACGTATTTTGTAATATAGTTAGGATATGCATGAGTAATATTAGGAAAAGATAATGCATATTTTTTAGAGTTTATAGAATATACGTTTCTTGTGAAACGGTTTAGGTTAGGGTTCCTTGTCTATAAAAGGAACACAAGTTTATGTTCTATGACTTACGAGTTTACAAGTTTTGAAAAACAAGTTCTTATTATATAAAAGATCCATAGAGGATCAAACGTTCTTAGTATTCATTGTTTCTGTTTGTATTTACTTTCCGCATTAGAATACAAGCTTTGGAGATTCTCTATTAGAGTGTTTGTGATTACATAGACACTGCTAACGATCAACGAGAGCTACAAGATCTATCAAGGGTATTAGATTCAACAAGATCATAGTTCTTGTCCAAGTCATTTATATTATAAGAATTTTGAAACTTAATGCTTGGTATTGAAACTGTTTTCGAACTAATCCTAGAGGAGCTGGAAGCAGGAATAGCTACATGTTGAGGTTTAGCAGAACTAGAAGCAATAATGTTAGGCAAATAATGTGGAGTGACTGGTTTTGTTAGAACTTGTTCCGCATCAACTTGGGAGGCAAACCGAGTTTTTGAAAATTTTGGTCGTTCAGATCTAAACGCAGTCGGTTGTCTAACAACTGATTGGTTTCTTTTTGATGGTAGAACTGGTTTCCCCAAGATTGATGGTTTTGCAAACTTAGTGTTCACATTATTCCCTGTTGCTTTTCTTAGCTCGTTCTTTAATGCTGATATTGTGAAACCCTTTTCCTGGAGTTGAGCTTTGAATTCATCATTTTTGGCAGTCAAAGAGGTTGTTTGTTCTATCGACTTAGTTCTCGTTTCTTTGATTGACTCATTCAGGTTTTTACAATGCTTTTTCAAAGACTCATTTTCCAAAAGTAATTCAGCCAAATTAAGTTCCAGTTCAACATTTCTAGTTGCAATAACATCACTATCATGTTTAGCCTTAACTTCATTACACATAGCACTCATCTCCGTAATACGGTTTTTCAGGTTAATGATTGTTAAGTTTTTGTTTTCTAGCGGAGCTTTCAAATCATTAATCATAAAGAATTCACGGAAATCAGGAAGTTCCGGATTTTTACATGGTTGGTTAGTTTGAAAACTTTCTTCCTTTTGTTGCATTCCGATTTCAAGTGAAATACAATGTTTTTCAAGTTGTAAAAATCTGTTTGAAAGTTCATTAAAAACCTTTTTATCCACCATATCATTTGTTTTGAAAGACTCAGCTGTAAACAAGGAACTTGACTCATCATCACGTTCAGCATGCTGATCACTTTCTCCCCCTTTAGAATTCATATTTGTTGAGGCAGAAATGATATTGCTATCAGTCTTTTCCAACAAATATGTGTCATAAGTGGGCATAACTTGATCAGTATGCAGTCGTTCATTAGAAAGCACATTGTGATGTTTAGTTAGGGGTACCTCAGCACATGACACTTGTTCTTTTACTGGTCTGAAATCTACATCCATGTCATGTGTACTAAGAGTCATTGAACTGCTAGTAGTGTCAAGCTTATCAATCGCCGATCCTTTGCATACAATGACAACTGACCCAACATCCGGTGCTTTACCCGAATCACCAATACCTTCACATGATTGCACCCGAGATGCCTTCACCTTGTCATCGTACATAAGTTTATGTTGTGATCTTTCCTCAATGAACTCCTTGACATTACCCATGAGTTAGAGGAGTGTATCTCTGAACGTGTCAACCTCGATTCCCATGTGATCAGCAAAACACTTTAACGTCATAATCCATAGTGAATATTGAATAGATGAACACTTGGAGTTGTTTGTCGATCACAAGAAGGGCAGCCATGGATCCAATATTGGAATATTCTCCTTGGTCAAGTTGTTGTTGTAGTTGATCTAAGTTAAGAGTCATTGTGTCTGTGAAAGTCTGAACATCTTGACCAAAGAGTGTTGCAAATACACGTTCGAATCCCATCTTGAATCCAGTTCCCTCTAAAAGTACCGGGAGGTGTGAATGAAGTTGTTGAAAGCATTCTATGCAGCAATCCTTTGCATTATCAAGCAATTTAAGTGACTGATGAAACTCTTTCACTTGAGAATTCGAGCATAACAATTCCACATTAGCAATATCATAATCAACCACGTTTATTTGTTGTGCGAGGTTTGAAATCATATGTTCATCGATCACATCGTAAAGTTTGAGTATCTCTGAGATGACAGAATCTGAATTAGTAGACATGATTATGAACGTGCACGGGATTTTACAATTCTATGATTCAAACCGAGAAATAGATTCTTTCGCGGGATTTTACAAAATCAAGAAGAAACCGTGAGATGATTAATCTAATGTATGAAAGGAAATTGTTGATGACGCGACCAAGGATGATGACTTGTAGATAATAAAAAATGAGAGTGAATTTACAAATGAGTCTTGAGAAATCGTTTACGTTTTCACAATGACTATCACAAAAAATTAACTTCACACGAGCCCGGATAACCTCAACTCAAAATAATTCATAATCACGTATCTTTGAAGTTCAACCAAAACCGTGTCCAAAATTATGTCTCAAATTCAACTATAAAATCACCTATTCGAATTAGCACCAAAAGAGATGATTTCACGTGTCCAAAATGTGTTAGCAAAATTCGACCCTTGTGGATTTAGCCCTTCAACTCGAATTAGAAGACATAAAAACCCACGACCAGGTTTCACAAACAAGGCTGATTCGTTGTGTTTTTGTACAAAACAATTTATCAAAATATCAACAAACGTGAGGTCAATGTTATCGTGAGACAACAAGACGTGGAGAAATACAAGTAAACCTTTTAGGAAAAAGATTACCTCGTAAACTCGTGAAAGTGATATTTATTTGTGAGACTGGGAAGTGATATCCCGGGTCGTACCCCAACGAGGTGTGAATGGAAAGTTTCGAGAAAAGATCGAAATTAAAATCTTGTATGTTTGGTTGAGAAAGGTTATTTGGTTTTGTTTGTACGTTAAATTGACGAAAATTGAAAATTAACAAATGTAAATAAAAATAAATCAGCCTAAAGGGAACAAAAGGCAATTGGCAAACTAGGGAGATCCTAAAACACTGCGGAATCAAAAGTACGTATCGGGAATCCTAAATTACAAGTAAACAAATAAACGTGACGTTTATTTAAGATAAACGTCAACGTACAAATAAAACATGAAATTTTAGCTACGCGAATCCTACGGGCCTACAAATAATTTTCTAACGCACTAAAGACAAAAGAAAATTTTAGAAAAAAAAAAAAAGAAAATTAATTATTTAATTAAAATCCTATTTAATATTAATTAATTACTATTTTAACCAAATTAAATCAAAATTAATAGCTAAACTATTTAAATAATTCTAGTCTTTTTCTAGAAAATCAAATAAGTGAAAACAGACTTAGGGAAAATAAAATAAAATAAAATAAAATAAAATAAAACTTGGAAATAAGTGGTCTAAATAAGCTGGAAAAAACAGTTAACAAGCTAATAAGCAAAACAGACTAAAACCTATATAAAAGAAATGATTAGGAAGGATATAATGCAAAAGACCCAAGGGCACGTTTGGTTAAGGAGTGGTGTGTTTGTGTCTAGTATGGGCGCAAGAGGTCCAGGGTTCGAATCCCACCTCTTGCACTTTTTGTAAAAATATATATTTTTTTTTTATTTTTTTTTTCTTTTTCCAAATAACTTTAACAACAATAAACTCAAAATTTTTGTAAAACAAATTTTTATAGAAAACCTCAAATAAAACTTATGCAAGCTCACAGATTCAAGTTTATATAAAAACTTTTTTTTAGGTTCTTTGAAAATTCACACAACTACACAAATAAGCCAATAAGCTCAAATAAGCTTACACAAGCAGAGTAGCAACAACAATTACAACAACAAGACACAACAACCAGATCAAATAACAACAGGAAATCAACAACTTAGCATAACAACAAGAACAAAAAGTAGCAGCAGCAGCAGTAGCCAATATGGCTACTTCAAGACCCAAAATAAGCACTCTAATAAGCAATACAGTGCAAACTAAAAGCACTAGCCTATAAATAACCTAGGGGGGATTCTAAAACAACAAAAATCAAGAAATTTGGTCAAAGAATGAGTAGACTATGATCAAAAGAAAATGGGTCAAAATGACAATGGGTTGGGTACAGGACAGATTTGGCTCAAATGGGTCACTTTGGATGCATGTTTCAATGATCAAATGAGTCCCAAACCCAAAAATTCTTTTTGTTCTAGATAGTCAAGCAACCAAAGATTACCAAACCACAATTTTTACTTAATTCCAATAACTAATGAAGCCTACAATCTATCTGATGTTTTGCTCCATTTCAACAGGTTTGCACATTTGACTTTTCAGAATTTTGCTAAAGCTTGACCCAAGTGAGATTTGATCCTATCTAGATTACTGATTTAGTGGTATTAAGTAACAATAAGCCTAAAACCAACAGTCTAAACACTTGCTTTACCTAAAAATGAAAATTAGTAGTCGTAAATCTTCATAGTGAAACTGTTGAGATATTTAGAAAAAAATTTTGACTTTTTGGGTTGTGAGCACTGGAATCAAACTATGACTGTCCTAAATGACACCTAAGGAGCATGTATGAACTAATAGCATTCCAAAGAAACAAGCCCAACTCATAAGGTTCATCCAAACACACCCTTAAAAACAAATTTGATAATTTTTCAAAGCAACTACCAGATTTAGGCAATGTAACACTAGATTTGTCTTTTAATAACATTAACTAAGCATAAATTAACAGAAATAAACAACTAACTACAACTATGACTTGGCCTAATAAATTATGCAGGAGGAAAATAACAAAGTCTGTCTTACAAGTGATCCAAGGCAGAATAAATGAGAACCAGGAACCAATATCACAATCCTAATGCTCCCAAGAGCTCTAAACCATGCTTCCTTCATCCTTGCTCTGCTTCACTGCCAAGTTCCACCATTTTTTTATTTTCTTTTGAATTTTTCTTGCATTTTTTTTTCTTTTCTGAGTTTTCTTAATTCAAAGCTTCAGGAAGCTCTTAAATAGTTTAAATAAGCTTCTGATGTTAAAATTAGCACCAATGAAAGTGAGAAACAGTACTTTGCAAAAATTAAGGAAATTAAGTGAAAATTGAAGTTGCTTGAAAACTTAAAGAAACTAGAATTAACTTGAAGAAAATGTATTACAATTGAATGTTAAACATAAAACAGAAAAGTTACAAGGAAATTGGATGCCTAATGAGGCTGTACATGAGCCCTATTTATACTACTTTGTCGAATTAGGGATTCCTAGCTCGTTGTGCTACAAGCATAAAATGGTCCTTGTGCTTTTCCAAACAAAACCCACTCGTCCAATTAAAGCTTCATCAATCCTAGCCCTTGATTCAAAATCGGCGGGAAATATGTTTATGTAGAATTAGGATTGCAAGCGTGGCTTGGGGTGGTAGGTATGGGTTATGTGAGGTTTAGTGGGATGGGGAATGGTGTGGGGTACTTTTTAGGTGGAGGCTGGAGTGTAGCAGAGGTTGGTCGGGGTGGGGTGATGGAGGTTTGGTGGATAAACGGGGAAGGGGGGAAAGGAGACAGGGGTGTTTGTTTGACTTTTTTGTTTGACTGATGTTTACACGTGGGTGGGGTTTTTATAATTTGAGTTGGGCTGGTGTTGGATATGGGCCAAGCAGATCTGGTTTGGTGGGTTTTTAGGATTAGTGGGTTTTGGTTTTAAGGGTTAAAGGGTCCATTTGGTTTTATAGATAACACAAGCCCAAGGACCAATGTAGTAAAATCTGAATTTTTTGAGGGACCCAAACTGCCATTTTTCCAAACTATCACCAAGGACCATTCTTGCCATGTTTTGAATTCCCAAGGACTTTGGCATGATTTTTCTTCAAAGTGTAATTCTCGGGGGCCACTTTTGCCAATTTTGAAACTTGAAGGACCAAACTTGCCAAACTTTGAAAACTTCATTTTGAGGACCAATCTTGTTATTTGATGATTCTAGGAGGGGGATTGTTGACTTTTCTTTATAAAATCTCTCCAGGGACCATTTTTGACAATCTCTGAAAGTACAGGGACCAATCTTGCCAAATGTGAAACTTCAGGGACTAAACTTGTAAACTTTTGAAAGCTTTTCACCCAAAGATCATTATTTGGTAATTTTTGATTTTTAAGAACATGGTTTGACTTTTCTTTCAAAATAAATGCTTAGGGACTAATTTTGTCAAGTTGGGGGACTGAAACTGCCAATTATGCAAACTTTGTTCGATTTTCATCTGTTTTTAATCATTTTGCATCTAGAACATATAAAACACGATCTTTGGGATATTTTCTGTATTTTGATGCAGTTCTGGATGTTTTTAAATGTTTTTGCAGTTTAGATTCACCAAAAATGATGAGTACTTGCACACTCATCAAAGGCCCAATTCCAAACCAAAAGAAATTCGGCAGCCCAATAGTAGCCCAACACCAACTAATTAATCACTAACCCTAATAATCTCGATATATAAGTGCACTTAATCAAACCTCCCCCCTAATTTCACTAACCCTAATCACAAAAAATGCGCAGCCTCCAAACCTCTCACCAAAAAAAAATTCTGAAACTTATTCCCCTGTGATTCTCAAATCAAACCGAACATAAACATAGTTGTACAATCGTACCCTCTTCTTGTTGACTTCAAATCGATTACCCAACTCACCCTTTTTGTTCTCAGTTCCTATACCATGAACCATACACGATTTACGGTGACGTTGTCACAGCTTCAAGGTACTTTTATGATACTAGACTCACGGGTAGGATTTAAAGTATTGTTTCGTTTTTTTGTTTTTGTTCAACGAATCCAAGAAGAAGAAAATAACAAACTTGTTATTTTTCTTTTCTCTTTTGTTTCGGATATAAAACTGAAGCAAAGTCTTCAATATGGATCTGTGAAGAGTTGGTCTTACGTGCTTAAATTTCTTTTAAGTTCTTAAATTCTCATGATAGACACGACATAAGACCAAACTGAGATCTCAATTATTTTATTTCCTTTTCTTTGTTTCGTTTCTGTTTTCAATCGAATTAGAAGGGGAAATGATAACAATCTTGTTATTGTTTCTTCTTTTGAGGTTCGGATAGTGAAGAAGATGTATAGCTTCTACAAGATCTATGATGATTAAATTCCTTTGAATGCAAAGATCTTTAAGGGTCTTCAAACATCAAGTATCAAACTGAGATCTTTATTTCTTTTGAACACGAAAAGTGTAGTCGTTGGCTGATAAGTCTCATTAGATGTAGTATGTTAAATTGGTTTGGATTTGATGTTGTTTATGAAGTTAATTATCTGCTTTTGTACCTCTTCTTCTAAACTTTCTTAAACAAGGGCAAATCGTGAAACAGAGGTAATCGCTGGTTTGCAAATCGATATAAGAGTTAATCGCTACCAATACCTAATCGCTACTGAGAATAGATAATCGCTAAGGAAGGACAATTACACAAGAGCTAACCGCTATTGTAGCAGGTAATCGCTAAGATGGGTAAAAACTCTAAAAAGAGCTAACCGCTATTTATGACAAAGTATAGTCGCTACCCTTGAAGCTTGAACTAATCGCTAGTAAAAATGAACTAGTCGCTGGATAGAGATTAGCTACTTCCACAAGCTGCCAAACAAAAAGTTGCTAACAAGAAATCTGTCTTTATCCCAACAGTCCAAAACTTGTACTAAACGCAACTAAGAACATGTTCTAATCGTTAGTAAGAACATGAGTGAGAGATGAATCGCTAACTTAACAAAAAAATAACCCGCACGAATTTATCAAAACCTCACCAAAATACTTATGGAACAATCATTCAAAACGCTAAACAAATCACAAATGGCACCCCTGATCATTGAAGTACAAACATATTGCAATACTAACCACAAACAAGATCAAACACGGGTGTTTTTAATGAAAACAAGTCGAACCAACTAAAACACGAAAAGAACCAAACTAAAATCCGAGAATAAACAATCCCAAAATCAAACCTAGGCTCTTGATAGGATATTCATAATCTTAACATATATGGTTCTTGTGTTTAATGGATTGAATTAAGAAGAAAGAAAGAATAAGAAAGAAGTTGGGAGGATTCCTAGAGAGAGAAAGAGATGAGAGAAAAAGAGAGATGTTAGATTAATGAAATGGAAGCTCCAACCCTTCCCACTCAAGGGAAGGGGTATTTATACTTACACTAATACGCCCCTACATGGGCTGTCGAGTGAGCTGACAGTGGGTAAAGACCCGACCCAACTCCACAAATATTACTTAAACTAACTACGTACTAGCTAAATAATAATATAACTACGAGCTACGTCATGCTAATCTTACTCGGGGTGACCGAGTCTTCTATATGAAAAACGTATTCCTAACAAAAACATTATCAACCATCTCAAACATGAAAATGATTGTTTTCAAGCTGAAAATTCAATGGTCAAACAACATTACAAAGAGTTATATGATTCGATTAAGATCACTCGTGTCAAAACCAATGAAAAAATAAATTCTTTGTTAATGGAAATTGAGAATCTAAAGACTCAGGTGAAAGGGAAAATGCCTGCTGTGGCATGTGATAATGTTTTATCTAAGGTCTGTAAATGTAAAAATTATGCATGTGATGTCGTGAACATTCTGCTTCCCATTAGGAATAATGATTTAGTCCATAGTGATTATCTTAGATATCTTAAGGATTGCCTTGACATGCTTCGTGAGACCATTGAAGAGAGCAGAATGATGAGACCTGCTGATAACACCATCTCAGATGCATGTTTCCTCACCAATAGATCACAAGAACTCTTAGAATATGCCATTGGTACATGTCCTAAAGGCCTTAGCATGCGAGATAAGCTTAGTGCATTTTCCTCTAAGATTAAGAACAAGCATGTTACCTTTGATGTGCCCTTGACAACTTCTGAACGTAACACACCACTTACTAGAAAACAAACATCAGTGCAACAATCTAATGTTCCCGTCATTAAATCTACAGGAGTAACCATTGACATTAAAGCTAGCAGGTCAAAGCCTAGTGGAAATACAAGGAATGATAGGACATCGCCGGCTAAAAGTGATCAAGGGAAGAATGTAGAAGACCACATTAGGAACAATAAAACTGTCTTGAATAAAACGAATCGTATTGATTCTAGTATTAGCTATAAGCGTACTATAATTAATTCGAATTCTGGTGCTCTTTGTAAGACATGTAATGACTGTTTAATTTCTGGTAATCATGATGCGTTTGTTGTGACATATTTGAAGTCTCCCTATGTATCCCCTGTTAAACGTGTTTGGAAAGCCACAGGAAAGCTATTTACCACTATAGGATTTCAATGGAGACCCACTGGATGTAAGATCACGTTAGGAAGTCAGTGCCCTGTAACTAAAATGATCAATCGAAAGTTTGCAAATGTTAGGGTATGGAAGGCAACTGGTAGGACTTTTCCTCTAGTGACACAATGTGTTAACAATAGGTCCAGTGCACCCACTAGTAAAGATGTGTCTAATGTTACCACCGAACCTTCCAATTCTGTCTCCATTGAATATGCTTGTGCTAACCAATTGGACCCCAATTGTGCTTGGGGATCCACGTTTTTCAGTTATCCATATCTGTCTGGTTTCAAATGCAGGTCGTACAAATTGTCCTTTGGTATTTGGACTCAGGCTGCTCAAAACATATGACTGGGGATCGCTCACGGCTTAGAATTTTCGTGAAAAGGTTTATCGGAACTGTTAGATTCGGGAATGATCATTTTGGTGCTATAATGGGTTATGGAGATTATGTGTTTGGTGACAGCGTGATTTCTAGAGTTTACTATGTAGAAGGGCTTGGGCACAATCTATTTTCTGTTGGTAAATTTTGTGACTCCGATCTTGAAGTAGCCTTCAGAAAACACACTTGCTTTGTTAGAGAATTGGATGGTGTGGATCTTCTAAAGGGTAGTCGTGGCACAAACCTCTACACCATATCCATTGAAGGCATGATGCGGTCATCACCTATTTGCTTATTATCTAAGACTTCAAAGAACAAGTCATGTCTGTGGCATCGTCGTTTGAATCACTTGAACTTTGGTACCATCAATGAGCTCACTCGTAAACATCTTGTTTGAGGCATGCCCCGGCTGAAATATGAAAAAGATCATCTTTGCTCTGCTTGTCAGCTGGGTAAAAGCAAGAAACACACTCACAAACCCAAATCAATCAACACCATTATAGAAGTTCTTCACACCCTTCACATGAATCTGTGTGGACCAATGCGAGTACAAAACATGTTTGGGAAGAGATATGTGTTAGTGGTCGTTGACGATTACTCTCGGTTTACATGGGTAAAGTTTCTGAGATCCAAGGATGAGACACCAGAGATCATCATTAAACTTATCAAGCAGCTGCAAGTTGGACTCAATAAAGCTGTCAGATTCATTCGCACAGACAATGGAACTGAGTTTGTCAACAAGCAACTTACTCAATTTTATGAAAACCTTGGAATAAGTCATCAAAAGAGTATACCGCGAACACCTCAGCAGAATGGAGTCGTTGAAAGACGAAACCGTACCCTTATAGAGGCTGCTCGAACCATGCTAATATTTTCTAAATCTCTTATGTTTCTCTGGGGGGAGGCAATTGCAAATGCTTGCTACACCCAAAACCGATCACTGATTCATCTTCTTCACAACAAAACCCCCAATGAGCTGGTGCATGACAGAAAACCTGAACTTTCATTTCTACATGTGTTTGGTACATTACACTACCCAACTGACGATAGTGAAGACTTGGGTAAGCTGAAGGCAAAAGCTGATATTGGGATCTTTGTTGGTTATGCACCAGATAAAAGGGGTTACAGAATCTACAACAAAAGAACCCGACAAATCATGGAAACCATTCATGTCACGTTTGATGAGCTGTCTGAGCACACGGCTCCTGAATACTCCAATTCTGGACCCGCACCTAATCTTTTGACAGCTGGACCAATCAGTTCAGGGTTTGTACAGTCTTCCACTACTGCTGCTCCTTATGTACCCCCCACTAGTGAGGAATTGAAGAAGTTATTCGATCCAATGTTTGATGAATATTTTGACCCCCAACAGATCATCGAGCCGAAACCACGAGTCACTGGTCCAAATGTTGCTGATAATAATGCTCCTCAAGATACAAGTGGGCCATCCGTTTCTATCACCTTTAGTCAAGATGCTCCATCATCTAGTCATACTCAACCCACATCAAACGATCAAGCTTCTTCAGAACATCAAGGAACTGCATCAGATAATTCTTTTGAAGTAAATTCCTTTGCTCAACCTGCTGATGAGCCATTTGTCAACATATTTGCTCCTGAACCCTCCAATGAGACAACCTCGTCAGAGGACTCAAACACAGCTACTTCAGTTCACAATCCTCAACATCATGAGCATCTCAAAAAATGGACAAACGATCACCCAATTGACAATATCGTTGGAAATCCATCTCTCCCGGTATCCACACGTAGACAACTTGCCACCGATGCCTTGTGGTGTTTCTTCAACTCCATACTATCTAAAGCAGAACCAAAGGATTTGAAAGAAGCGTTGACTAAAGAGTCCTGGTTCACTGCAATGAAAGAAGAAATTCATGAGTTTGACCGA
The DNA here is from genome assembly GCA_014162995.1 of Artemisia annua. NCBI lineage: Eukaryota > Viridiplantae > Streptophyta > Magnoliopsida > Asterales > Asteraceae > Artemisia > Artemisia annua. The sequence goes on along the minus strand of LBNU01027371.1, from coordinate 44,137 downwards.
CTTGAAGTATGGGAATTAGTGCCTCCCCCAGATTGTGCTATGATTATCTCTCTCAAGTGGGTCTTCAAAGTGAAGCTTGATGAACATGGTGAAGTTCTGAAAAAAAAAAAAAAAAAAAAAAGCTTGGCTAGGGGCCAAAGGATATAGACAAGAAGAGGGTATAGATTTTGAAGAATCATTTGCACCCGTTGCCAGAATTGAAGCCATCAGGATTTTCCTTGCTAACACAGCCAGTCAGAATATGATTGTTTACTAAATGGATGTAAAGACTGCATTTCTAAATGGACACTTGAATGAGGTGGTCTATGTAAGTCAACCTGAAGGGTTTGTGGACCCTGAACGTCCAAATCATGTCTATCGCTTGAAGAAGGCACTGTATGGACTTAAACAGGCACCCAGAGCATGGTATGACACTCTATCCAAGTTCCTTCTAGCCAAAAAATTCACCAAGGGTGTTGTTGATCCTACGCTGTTCACTAGAAAATCGGGCAAGCATCTACTTCATATTCAAATTTATGTAGATGACATTATCTTTGCTTCTTCTGATCCTACGGAATGTGATCGTTTCTCACAAGAGATGAGTTCCGAGTTCCAAATGTCCATGATGGGACAAATGTCATTTTCTTTGGGCTACAAATCTCTCAAAATCCCAATGGCATTTTCATCAATCAATCCAAGTATGCTACGGAAATCTTGAAGAAATTTGGATTTGAATCATGTGACTCAGTTGACACTCCTATGGTAGAGAGATCAAAATTGGATGAGGACATTGTGGGGACTCCGGTTGACCAAACTAAGTACCGCAACATGATTGGATCCTTAATGTACCTCACTGCTAGTCGGCCAGATCTTCTATTTGTTGTATGCATGTGTGCTCCATATCATTCCAAACCTACCAAAAAGCATTTGGAAGCAATCAAAAGAGTCTTCAGGTATCTTCAAGGGACTATCCACACGGGTCTCTGGTACCCTAAAGACACTGCTATGGCTCTCACTGCCTACTCTGATGCTGATCATGCTGGGTGTCAAGACACTCGTCGAAGTACTTCAGGTGGTGCTCAATTTCTAGGAGATAAGCTTGTTAGCTGGTCATCAAAGAGGCAAATGAGTATATCGATATCCTCCACTGAGGCTGAATACATTGCCATGTCATCTTGTTGCGCTCAAATTCTATGGATGAAATCACAATTATCTGACTATGGGTTTGTTTACAACAAAATTCCGATCTACTGTGACAACAAAAGTGCAATCGCTCTTTGCTGCAACAACGTCCAGCACTCCAGATCAAAGCACATTGATATTCGACATCATTTCATCAGGGAACAAGTGGAAAGGGGGATTGTGGAGCTTTACTTCATGAGGACAGAGTTTCAGCTAGCTGACATCTTCACTAAGGCACTACCAAGAGAACGGTATCAATTCATTCTCCCGCGTCTTGGAATGAAGAGTCTCACTCCTAAATCACTCAAAAGTCTTCAGGAAGAAAGTGACGAGTAATGGATTTGCTTCACATATCCTTGTACATAACTTTAAAACTAAAAAGAAAATATAAAATTATAAAACCTAGAAAAACCATAAAAATCTGAAAAACACAAAAATACCAAAAATAGTTTCACGTTAGGCATGTCTTCTGTTTATCGATAACATTTAAGATTCTAGAAATGTCATTCAATAATGACACAGAATTTTAAATGAAGCTCGAGCAGAAGTTATAATAAATGGTTAAAACATGTCATATCGGCTTGCTATTATCTCATATAGCAACCCGTTCTTATTTATGGGAAAACTCATCACCAAAAACACGGTTGTTCCTCTCACCGGGTGAAGTTCACTAGGGCATGGATTACTTTATATCCATGTTTCTCCGAAATAATGTACGTTTCAGTGCATCATTTCTAGTAAAAGAAGAGAAGTCTTCTTTCATCCCAAAATCTCTCTCATCTATGATTCTTCAACAGAGTTTTTGTGGTTTACAAGGTGGCTATTGGACTTAAATTTTCACAAATACCTTGCCGCTCAATTTAATGACTACAACTCTTTAAATAGAAAACAGGTCATTAATTGAGGGGGAGCTTATTTGCTCAAAATTTCTGCACCTTTCTAAACTTTGTGCACCAGCAACAGTGATTAGTCCGTCTCATTACATGTTAAAATCTGACCACATTTTCTCCCATATTTCTAAACTCATTTCAATCAATTGGGATCACAAAATCTCAAATGATTTGAAATTTTTTGATCGGGGGAGAGAATGTAATTTAAATATGAAATCTGATTTAAAATGTGATGTTTTTGGAATTAAATGAAAAGCTCTCCCATATGTGCTAAACTCTTTGGTATACCAATGCACATATTGAGGGGGAGCAAAATGGCTTGTGGTGAATAAAAAATTTTGGCATCTCATGTGAGCGTGACTCAGAATTGACTCATGAATTGACGAAACCCAAATGTTTTTATTCGAAAGGATTTATCCAAGTAGAAAGTACCGTTTCGAGAAGCTCTTCTTAGATGCATACTTTGACGGGTCTAACTTCCTTATTAAGGAAAGTTAACAACTTCAAGTTAGTTATTAGGCTAGTTATCACCTAAAAGCTGATAATGGATCCCTTTAACTAAGAAACGTAAATGTGTCCTTAGGGTATATGTCTATTATGAGTGGATCAATTCAAAAAGTGCAACTCACCCCGACATGTGCAAATTTATATCTAAAACCTATGAGCACATGTTAAGGGGGAGCATTTGAAAATCATAAAACTCTCAAAGTGTTAGCAAAATGTGTTTCTTAAATCATAAACACTTTGAGAGAATTTTCAATTATTTGGCTAAATGGCAACATAGGATAGTCATGAAGTTATAAGGTGGCTAAGTTTAGGAAAACTGTCCTATGATCCGCCAGAACCAGAGGGATCTACCCAAGGACAATACCAAATAGATAGTATTAGAAAAGTCCTTAGGTATGATTATGGAAAAAAGGAGATAAATGAGAAAGGAGAAAGAAAGGGTTGAAGAATTAAAAAAAAATGAAATGAGAAAGGGTGAAAAGAAATATCCCTCCTATTATTCAACTGTAGGGCAGAAACAGGGTCCAACTCATATGCTACTGATTGTTACTAAGATAACATCGGTATTGAAGATAAGACGTCATGGACCCAGTGACGCACTGCACTAAACCTTCTAACCACTCAAGTTCTCTCAAAAGAGCTTGTCTCATTCTCACAGGGAACCCTGCATAATCTATCGACCGCTAATTACGAGCTATATTGATATTGAAACAGGAGACACCGCTCCAGTCTCCGACGACCAAATAATGCACTTATTGAGTCTAGAGCCACGAGATGCATCAAAAGATCTCATAGGAACACTTAATAATTCTACACTGGCTGTTCAACATTAAAGACACCAGCTGTAATATTTTGAGTCCTTCGCAGATCTTAGCAATCTGCCAAGAACACTTATGAGAGAATATACATATGTATTTCCTAGTGATTGAGTGGAAATTCCTGTCATGGTCAACATCAAACAGCCCTGACAGCTGGTCACTTCGGTAATCTCTCGTGGATTACGCTTAGTGTACGTGGTGGTGTTCCAAAACGGTCTACAGTCGTGGGGTGATCTCCAGCGACTCACCTAATCGTTGATGTACTTCGGTATGTCAGTGTAAGCCCTTTCGGGGGTATCCGATTAGGAACGGCCTTGGTAAAGATTAGAGAAAGTCTTCACACTATACTGTTGACGATCTCGAAGTCTGAACCTGTAAGTGCTGGTATGTTTATTACTAACCAATTTTCATGCAGCTAAACATACCAACCTTATCGCTTTCACCACCATCACTCTAGTTCCACATGCTCATACCAACATCTAAAAGGAGTATTCAGACCTATACAAACATAGAGATTCACTTTCACCACCATCACTCGAAGTAACGCCAAAGATCATCCAACACATTAAACAAGTCATCTAGAGTCCACTACTGAAAGCACAAAGTTCATGACAATGAAGAATCAACAACTACGAGCTACAAAGATGTCAACGATGCTTTGAGATCCTAGTATTCAATGTTTAATTTCCGGAGTGACCTCCCTTAGGGGTGATTGTTAGGAATACGTTTTCCATATAGAAGATTCGGTCACCCCGAGTAGTGTTTAGCATTATGTAGCTTGTAGTATTTATTATATTAGTTAGTAAATAATTTAGTATTAGTTAGTATTTGTGGAGTCGGGTCGGGTCTTTACCCACTATCAGCTCGATCCACAGCCTAGTAGAGGCACATATTAAGTTGTAAGTATAAATACCCCTCACCTAGCAAGGGTGAGGGTTGGACCTTTTCACTTATCAATCTAATATATCTTGTGTTTCTCTCTCTAAAAGGCTCCCACACTTTCTTTCTCTCTCTAACTAATCCAACACCACAAATCCACTTTGTATTCATGTTTGTGACTTAATGTGTATCCTACAGGTAGGCTAAGGTGTAAGTGTGTAATGAAACTGAATTTTGTTGGGTAAGAAATGAAAGGATAGGTGTATCTAGGGGTATCTTGCACTAAAAATAAGTGCAAACAAAGGTTTAAATACGGTGGTCAAAAGTCAATGTGACTAATCGAAAGACTCATATGTAAAGGCTTTATGGGTGATAATCCTAAAATATTGCTTTTTCCAAAAATTTCTTCCAAATGTATTAAGAAAAACTCAACAAATTACTTTTCTATGGTCTCGAAATGATGTAAAAGCCAAGTTCTAAAGTCTACAATACTACCGGCACACTCAATATTAGGAAGCGGAAAGGTTAAATCTCACCATGTAATCAAGGGTTAAAGTGTGCTCGGCTATCAATTTATTCTAGTCTTGTAAAAATATGTGTCAAAAATATTCAAAATTGCACTTTTTATCGATTTTTTTACAAACTAGTTAAAAACGAGGACAAGTAACAGTTTAAAGTATAATTTTGTATTCTATTCCTATCCCCCCCCCACTTAGTTTGTGCAAAGTCCTTTTTGTACAAAATAAAAAAGAAAAATAGAATAGAAATGAAAAAGAAAACTCCCCTCTCGAATGCTCGCAAGGAAGTCCAATGTTTTATCTACCGAAACTGCCAAATGGGTACTAGCTACGGCGTAGGTCTGTGGACCTTGCTACGCCATAGCTCCCAAATTTGTATAGTAGCTCTCTCCTCTCACCAGGTATTCTACGGCGTAGGTCAGAAGACCTACTATGCCATAGCAACAATCTGCAACAAAATTCCATAGCTTAAACCTGCATATTACTAACATAATAATAGTTATCAGAAATACATAGCATGTCATGTCTTCGTTAGTTATTACAGACGGTGAGCAAACAGTTTCAAAAATGAAGGTGGAATAACTGTTCAACAAATGGAGATTTCACTCCTGGATCATGTCATGTTCCATGGGAGTGCCAAACTGGGTTGTCGGGCCATACGGGTCAAGAGGAGCTGCTAAAGAACTTCCGGGATGCATGAAGCTGGCGCCTTGCTGGACACCCAGGTCGGGAATGTCGGGCTGGTACACATACTCTGGCCCATTCCATCTTGGGTGGCTCAAGTGCATATGTTGGAGCATTTGGCTTGTTCGGTCGGCGTTCCATTGATAGTAGTCGTTCTGTTGTACCTGCAAATTTCTAAAATCATTACAAAAACTATCAAAATGGGTGTTCATTCCCGAAACAACCGCCGTCATATCATCCATGCCATTTCCAAATTCAGCCATGCTTAGCTCCATCCTTCCCATGCATCCATAAAAACATGCATCCTCTCCATCAATGTCATGTTGGGGCAAACCCGAACATGCTCTTCTTCAGCTGCTCCCCGGCTACCACTAGACTGGGAGCTCCCCGCTCATTGCACCATTGGCATCAAAACCGGTTTACTCAAAGGATTGTATTTTATTATCCCAAATTCATCAAATTGTGATATACCAATCTATGATGTCTCGGCAGTCCTAGTCTCCACCGCCAAAGCTGCTGATGACATCAACCCAAAACTTCTGGCTAACCTCACAATGAAATGAGCACCCTGTATCAATCTACTTTGCTGAGCTCCTTTTGCCTTTCCAGTCATAAACCTTGCCAAGTACCAAGGGATGTCCACATAATCACCTCCATCCATGCTGTGCATCAAAAACAAATCCTCCACTGTCATCTTTTCTCGTGTCGAGTGTCAGGCACGAATAGAAACAGCCAATAGCCTGTGCACAAGACGATGAATGGGATCCCTAATTGACCTGTAAGATGGCGGGCTCCTAGACTCATAAACTGCTGAACTTTTAAGCTTGCGGATTGTAGTCTTGTGGTCTTTCCCTCAAACATATGCTGTAATAATCATTGAAGACTGCCGAATCAAGTTGCCTTCGAGAGTAAAGTCCCATAGCCCGGATGAATTCCCTCATGCTCATCTGCCTCCTAACACCTCTAAGTTGGAAAAACAAACATTTTTCGGTCATACTAGTGATATGTTCCTCAAAATCCACACTAGCCAAGAACTCCCAAACGTATTCCTGAATAACAGGTTCGTCAATTGTGAAAAGCTTCAACCAAGTCCTACAAACAAAACTTCCATTAGGACTGTTGAACTTGATGTTGCATAACTTTCTCTGCTCCTTAGCGGCTTCCCCATCGCTAATGGTCTCAAATGCATCCATGCTAAGGGCCTCGAGACCCTCAATAGTTTTTCTCATTAGAGTGCGAAGCACCTTTTTGCAAATTTTTCTTCCCTCAGGGTCAAAGCTTTGAAACTTGAGCCACTGAGTAAGGGTAGTTACTTCAACTCCTGAAAAGTATGCAAATAGTAAACAAATTAGATACCTTATTGCAGTTTCTACGGCGTAGCTTTATTAACAGCTACGTCGTAGCGAAGTTTAAAAACCAACTATCGCGTAGCAATTGCTACCGCAGTTCCCTTCATTGTTATAACTACGGTATAGTCCTATTACTAACTACGTCGTAGCTATAGAATTACTTAAATGGGTTCTGTTTCAAAAAGCCAACTACGGCATAGTCCTATGACCAGCTACGCCATAGCTTCCATACTAATGTCACAATCAGCAAAAAATACGATGGGTTGGATCAATTTGCTACACAATAATTATGAAAATTTCCCTCAAGTTTCAAAAATATGTTTCCCACTAAAATGTTCAAAGGCCTAAACCATGAGTCTGAGTTATATTAAATACAAAACTTTTCTTACATACCAAGGGACTCATCCCCACCATCCATCAAAAAAGAAATCAATGGTTGAAATTAAAAGCATTTTAATATTTCACCCATTTTTTATAATTTAAATATCTCTTAAACCGTTAATCGTTAAGCGAAAATAATTACACCATCGCGACGAACATTTAATTATCTTTCTATACAGGGACACTTTGATATGTTTTCGACAATTTTTTTTTTCGTTTTTTTCACGTTTTTTTCGTAGCCGAAAAAATCACATGTGATATGGAATATCACATGTGATATTAGTGTAATATCACATGTGATTTTTTCGGCCACGAAAAAAAAACTTGAAAAAAAAGAAAAAAAAAAGAATTTGTCGAAAATATATCAAAGTGCCTATCTATAGAAAGATAATTAAATTCTTGTCGTAACGGTATATTTGTCTTTCGCTTAACGATTAACGGTTTGAAAGGTATTAATATTTGAAAAAAAAAAATAAAAAAAAATAATGAAAGTTGGTTTTTTAAATTATTTGGATTAATCTCATCCATTAGTTCAAATAAAGATGGAGAGAAGATGTAGGGTGGAGTTTAGTCCTTGTATGTAAAATAAGTTTGGTTCTAATGATCTTAAATCATTTATATAGTCTTAAATAATAATAATAATAATAATAATAATAATAATAATAATAAGGGATTGTCTAACCAATGCCCTAAGGGCATTGGATAAAAAGGCTGAGACCCCACAAAAAGTACAAAAAAGTACGCAGGGCCCTACATGTTTTTACATTTTTTATGGGTCAGGACGTACTTTTTTGTACTTTTTGTGGGGTCACTGCCTTTCTTATCCAATGCCCTTAGGGCATTGGTTAGACAATCCCTAATAATAATAATAACAACAATAATAATAAATGGTAAAAGAGGATTTGGTTATAGATTGATGGTGTTGATTTAAAATCACCCTTTCCGTATTTAAATTTAGCAGCGACAAATAATCTTTATATATCCACCATTGAAATATGTTCTCTCCTCAAAAGGCGTAGTTGGTGTTTCATAAAGTGTGGAGCCTTGGATGTAACGGTAAAGAATAGTGAAAATTAAAGTGTTAGTTGAGGTATAAAGAATACACATTAGAGTTGAATTATTGGATGAAGGTGATGTTGTCATTGTGCTTATCAACAAGTTATTCTTTAATTAATCAATTCAACAAGATGACAAGAAATATTATGAACACAAGTGGACACGAAGAGCATACGCAATAGTTTCATTCATCAATTTAAGATACACGTTACGTTACTGAATGATATTGAGATATATGATTTAACATACTTTAGGCCCAAGAGATGAGATCAATATATAACTCATATGTTGCATAAAACCAATTAATGAATCATAACTACTCATTTTTATTTTTCACTTTTTTTTTTTAAAAAAAACAACATATCATGCAAACGGTAAATCTTCAAGCTACAAAAAAAAAAAATTCATCGCGACGAGAATTAAATCATCTTTCTATAGATATGCATTGTTATATACTTTCGACGAACTTTTTTTTCAACGATTTTTTTAAAATTTCCGCCCAGAAGAATCATATATTATTCGTAAAAATCACATATGATTTGATTTTTACAAATCACATATGATTCTTACGAATCATATATGATTTGTAAAAATCATATATGATTCGTAATAATCACATATGATTTGATTTTAGCGAATCACATATGATTTTTACAAATCATATATTATTTTCCTCGACGGAAATTTTGAAAAAAAAAATTCGTCGAAAGTATATAACAATGCATATCTATAAGATAATTTAATTCTCGTCGCGATGGTATTTTTTTTCGCGTAACGATTTACGATTTGCGAGATATTTAATTTAAAAAAAAATGTGAAAGTTTATTTTTTTTATTTTGATAAAAAAAATGAGTGGCTAAGAATGGTTCATTGGTTATATGGCAAATATGAGTTCTATATTGATCTTTTGGCTTAGGGCAAATTGTTTAACTGTCGTTTACATTTTCAATGTTGCGTTTTCTTTTTGCAAAGACCAAGTTATATAGAAAGTCTATGGTTCACTAAATCTTGAAACTGGTTAAAGAAAAAACTAAATCTTAAAACAAAAAGAGTCCAAGTGATACCAAAAATTAATGGTGGCCATCAATCTTATAAGAGCAATGGGTGTGTTATCGTATGAGGTGAGAGGTGAGTTAAAGCTTCACATTTTTGAGGTAAACCTCAAGTTAACACACCGGCCCCCGCAAGTGAGTTAAGCTTTAACTCCCAACATTAGCTACTTAACGTAGCGTTAAGGGTGTTGTTTTTTTGTGAGTTAGGTTTTAACTCAAAAATGTTAACACACCGGCCCTCAAGTTAAGCTTTAATTAAGTTTTTTTTTTTATATGATAAAAGTGGGGCCCAAAATATTGAGTTAAGCTTTAACTCAAAAATGTTAATACAACGCCCCCCAAAATGTTGAATTAAGGTGAAAAAGTTAAAGCTGATGTAGCGCTGACGTGGCAGTGTGTTAACCTTTAACACCAAGTAAACACACGTAGTGCTTTAAGGGGAATTGATATGTAGTTTACTTTGCACAAATAAAGTTAATGTGTAAAGACAATAATAACCACATATTGTTTTTACCTTTTATCTCCTAACATTATTATTCAAATCAACGAGAGTTTTAAAGCTTCATATATTACCGATGTGATCTGAATTAAAATCACCATAAGTCCACTTATCAACCCTCGTACATATGACTTTCAATCGCTGCCTCAAATTGGATCCCTAATAAGATGATAATGATTCATGGCGGGGAAAACTGATTAAAAATAATTGTAAATATATATGCAGATTCTCTTTTTCATAGATGTACACTCAATATCTTCTTTTTTTATTTAATTTTTTTTACATAAACAATAACAAATTTGAGTATGAAGCCACAATTCAACCTCAAAGACAAGACTCTATTTGATTGATCAAGGTCATCGTCTGTGGTACTGGTAAATGACTAAATTCAAACATGCCAAAAGGCCCACAACAGTGACATGTGTAAATTGATCGGAACAATGTTTTTCAAAATGAATAATACACAACTTTTCCTGGTAGTATAGCGAGTAATCAACCTTCAATGTCAACAATAACTGATCACCGCCCTATTCTTCTTAAAGAGTACGAGGTTGACTATGGTCCGTTTCCGTTTTGGTTCTTTCACTCTTGGTTAGATATGGAGGGTTTTCATAAATTGGCTGTTGACACATGGAAAAACGATGGTATAGTTGAGGTTAATGGTCTAATTTCGTTTAAGAAAAACTTCATAATCTTAAACATGTTATACGTCAGTGGGTTGTTTCTCAAAGATCAGACTCCCACAATCTTAGGAAAGAACATTAAATGCGGCTTTCCTTTCTTGACGCTAAAATAGACCAAGGATTTGCTAGCAAGGAGGACCTTAATATTCGTAGAGATTCTATTAAAGTCCTTGGAGAAATAGATCGATCGGAAGCAAAAGATATAGCCCAAAAAGCTAAGATTAAGTGGGCTATGGAAGGGGATGAAAATTCTAGTTTCTTTCATAGCACACTAAAGAAAAAGCGGCGTCAACTTGCTATTAAAGGTATTTTAAAAAATGAATGGATTGAAGAACCTAATCATGTCAAAACATAATTCATGTCTCACTTTCGAGATCGGTTTCAACGAACCAATGGGATCCCCCATTTGTTAGAAGCTAACATGCTTAATCGTCTTTTTGATGATCAAAATATGTTTTTGGAGCACAATATTTCCCGTGAAGAAATTAAGTGGGCCATGTGGGATTGTGGTGGTGATCGTGCACCGGGTCCGGATGGTTTCACTTTCAAGTTTTTCGCCACCTTTTAGGATATCTTAGAGATTGATGTGATGCACTTCGTTCTTGAATTCTTTCACTCAGGTTCTTTTCCAAAAGGCTATCTCTTCATTCATAGCATTGATCCCTAAAGTTTCTAATGCCAAGTTTGTTACAGACTTTCACCCTATCAGCCTTATAGGGTGCCAATATAAAATTATTGGCAAAATCTTAGCGAATAGGCTTAGTATGGTGATTGGAAGTTGCATTAGTGCGGAACAATAGACATTTATTAAGGGTAGAAAAATTCTTGACGGTCCTCTCATTTTGAATGAAGTCATAGCTTGGTATCGAAAACGTAAGAAAGAGCTCATTATTTTTAAAGTTGATTTGAAAAAGCCTTTGATTCTATGAGATGGGATTTTTTGGATTTGGTCATGGATAAGCTTGGTATTGGCATCAAATGGCGCTCTTGGATCTAAGGCTGCCTTCGAAATGCTCGTTCTTCTATTTTGGTCAATGGGTCTCCCACGATTGAGTTTGAGATCTTTGGAGGCCTTAGACAAGGAGATCCTCTATCTCCTTTCTCTTTATTTTGGCTATGGAAGGCTTGCATGCGATCACCTGCAAAGCGGTGGAGATGGGAATTTATAGTGGCGCTTCTTTTGGCAATGGTAATATGAATATCTCACATCTTATATATGTTGATGATGTTATTTTTATTGGTGAATGGACACGAATTAATGCGCATAACCTGCTATGCAAGCTTCGGTGTTTTTACCTTGTTTCCTGGCTAAAAATTAACGTTCATAAAAGTAATCTTTTAGGTGTTTGTGTTTCTGACGAGGATGTTTCTGATATGGCTAATGCCATTGGTTGTGGGGCTGCTAAATTGCTATTAAAGTATCTTGGTGTTCCAATAGGGTGTAATATGGCTAGATGCTCTAACTGGAACACTATCATCCAAAAGTTATCTTCTAAGCTTTCTCAATGGAAAGCCCGCTGATAGGCTGGTGGTCGTCTCTCCTTAAACAAGTCCGTGCTTGGGAATCTCCCTACGTATTATATCTTGATTTATATGATGCTCGTGTCCATCCAAAAAAAGTTGGAGATGATGCGTAATAACTTCTTTATAGATGGTGAGTTGTATGAGAAAAAGATGACATTGCGTGAGATGGAAGAAATGTTTAGCAAGCAAGAAGATGGGAGGTCTTGGTATTGGCAACATATTTGCGTTAAACATAGGTCTTTTATTTAAATGGATTTGGAGGTTCTTGTGTCATCCTACTGATCTTTGCGGTAAAGTTATAAACATCTATGGGCTCAATGGTGGTATTTTTGATGATTCTGTTTCCAGCCCGAGCCAAAGTACATGGGAGCCATTTTGTCTTCGATTAAATGTCTCAAGCAAAAAGGTATTGATTTACTTCCTTTATCTATTCGGAAAATAGGAAATGGAATTTCTATTCAATTTTGGGAAGATATCTGGTGTGGTGATAAACCTCTAAAAGTTCAGTTTCCACGCGTCTATTTACTTGATAAAGATAGATGTTGCAATATCGTGAGTCGGTTATCCCTACCTGATTGGAATAATGTTCTTAGAAGGCAACCGAGAGGAGGTGTTGAATCGTGTCAATTTTTAGCGTTACAATCCGTGATCAGGGATGTTGTTTTATCGGATAAAGAAGATTCTTGGAAATGGTCACTTGATGTCTCTGTTGGGTTCTCGGTATCTTCTGTGCGTTCCTTGATAGACGCACATACCCTAGATGTGACATCTACTGCTACACGTTGGAATCCATGTATCCCAATTAAAGTAAGTTTTTCTATGGAGATTGTTGCTCAACAAGCTACCTTCTAGGGTAAATTTGGTCAGAAAAGGTATGGATGTTGATTCGATTCTATGTCCCATTTGCCAAGAAGATGTCGAAATTGTTAATCACATCTTCTTTACATGCGAGATGGCTAAAGATCTGTGGGCTTTGATGGCTAGATGGTGGGAGCTTGACGTCCCTCTTTGTGATAATCTCTTGGAGTGGTTTGATTGGCTTGACTCCTTACATCTCTCGAATAAGGCGTGGTTGTTCCTAGATGGTGTTGGAAGGACGCTTTTGTGGTCTATTTGGAGTTTCTGCAATCGGTTGGTTTTCTCTAATTATTCTCCTAAGAAGGTGGTGCTTTGGGATTCTATTGTTTCTCAATCATTTTTGTGGATTTCATCTAGAAATCCTAAGCTTAAATTTAGTTGGGTAGGATGGTTGCAAAACCCTTTAGCTACTATTGCTTTTTTGTAATTTTTATCTCTAGATTTTGCTAGTCTTCTTAGTTATATGCCGCCGTTCAAAAAAAAATGGTGGATGGGAGTCGGGATAAAGGGCGCCGGTTAAAATTTGGTTTACAAGAGTGAAGAAGAAGTGTAGTGACAAAATTGGATAAATATTATTCCCTCCGTCAAAAATAAACTTGTAATTTTGAACAAAAAGAGTATAAGAGCATTATTGTCCTCGCATATCAATTTTATGTGTGCAAAGTAAAACTTCATGTGTACATATCGCTTAATGTTCAGTTATGCACATGTAATACTTTGTTTTACTTTATTCACAGGAGAATATCCATGCTTAATTACGCGATAGCTTCATTTTATATTATTTGGAAATATTGCATTATATAGCTTATCACATACTCATGATAAATTCTGTTCAATTGGTAAATTTCGCATGCTGTTCACGAAATCCATCAAGTTCTTGATTTCTAAGAGGTCTAGGTATCCTGCGCCAAGAGTGGCGTTTTCCTCAAAAATGCATCGTGAAAGTGCCATCGCGATACCGTAGCTCTCATTTTCGTGTCCTAAGTTGTCGTGACCAGCTGAAATGACCTCGGAAAACGCAACCGGATGGCTCACCTACACACCGTGGCTCACGTTTTCCTTTCTTATTCGCGTTTCGCTTTTTTTTTTCAATTGTGTACGACGCACCAAATTCTGGTGTTATAGAAGGGAGGAGTGCTTTGGTGTTGTGATGGATTAAAGTGTTTTGGAAAAAGATGATGATGTGACAGGACTTTTTACCCACGACACCAACGAGACGGCTCCAAAATATTTGATGCTCTAAAAATATCTTGATCCTTCCAAAAACTATAGTGTGATAGCTTGAAAATCTTATCCTGATCCCTTTATACGAGTATTATTAGCGACATCAAAAGAACCATATATACATGACATTTGTGGTTTGCTGCACGTTATTAGTTGTTAGCCGTGCATTGCTTTGATATGTCATTTTAATAGACTAGACTTATATTCACGTAAAGCGATGTTGTATAGCAACAAGTAATTATACTTTCAAAATCATTAATTTGCATCGACCTTTGATGCAAAAAATATGTTTTTAAAACATAAAGCGTGTGTTTTTTGAAAATTATATTGATTATATTTATATAGTAGAGTTTAGGATTTTTTTGGAAACTATTAAATATTAAAATTCATATGCCATATAAAAGATAAATGATTATCCGTGTGTAACTAAAAGTCCTTAATGTTTGTTTGATTTTGAATTTGTAGGATACATAACTATCATATACTAGATGGGTACCTGTATATAGCAACATGATTTTATAGCGGTAAATAGTTTTAGTGATAAAAATTCAACACTGTAACTCTTAGATCTTTATAAGACTAGGTAAATTTATGTTCAACAGACTATTAATTTACAACAAACATGTTTCGTCTTATCTTTGCCTCAATTGTATATCCGGAGTAGGTGATCCATAACCAGTTTAATTTGATTCAAGTCAAAAAGTATAAATCTGTAAATATTAGGCTTGGGAGTGGTCTAACACTCTAAGGGCCCGTTTGGTTTGTAGGTGGGTTTATGATTAAGATTAAGATTTGGATATAAAGTTAAAGATTAGGATTTGGATATAAAGTTAAAGATTAGAAATTTTTGTTTGTTTGATATATTAAGATTGAGATTTGACTAAAAAAAATATGATTATTATAATGTTAAAAAATAAATATGGCCTACAAGGGACCAAACTTTATTGTTTTATATTACCAAATGAAAAGAAATGGACAAAGTTCCATACGAAAAAAGATAAAATGAGATAAACCTTTGTCAATAAAGTTGCTAAGCTACCTAACTTTTGTGTATGCTTGAGTATTTGGGTTGAGTCCCAAATTTGGGGACCATTAATTTGAACCAAACATATAAATTTTACTATGAGTCCATGGTCCCACATGAAATCCAGGCAACCAAACGGGCCCTAAATTTTACTTGGACTCTTTTTTTTTGGGTAAACGGGTTAATTCACCCCGGTAAAATATATTATCCAAAAAAAAGTTGAAGTACAAAGGACGAGGGTGACTTCCCTCGCCTCAGTCCCTTAGGACACTTACAGACTCGAATATAAGAATGACACAACATTCCTATAACTTACAATAAAGTGAACCTACTAATAACGACAAAGTACATAAAAATTACAATACTACTCAAGAGAAGTACTTGAGCCTTCTATATCACTATTGTGGTCCACTTTAACTTCCATGAAGAATCCATGTATGAACATCCAAGCATTCTTCAACATATCATCTGTTTGTAGTAGCAAAGAACACCACAAACAAAACCTACATGATGTTGTAGCACCAATACGCCACAACCCAACAACATACACCCCATGATTTCCTTTACCCACAGCAGCCAAAATAAAGCATTCATCACGAAAAGAGGCCTAATGCAACTACACACCATGGTAACATCAAACTTGTAATGCAAATCTCCATGCGAATGTATGGACCAGAAACATGGGACTATCATAGGATCACAACCCTAACTTCCAGCAAACAAAACAGCATCGATCCAAAAGGATATCAAAACCATAGATATAGATCGATCCTACCAGCCATGATCAATAGCAAATAAATGAAAGTGCATGGCATCATGTGAATGGGGTTTTGAACAAGAGCCCCCGCAAACTTAACTTCCATCATCAAAAACCCACATAACATAACTTCCCTAACATTCAGCAACATCGATCAAAAGAACCATGAAAATAACAATACAAATGATGAGACGAAAAATGTTACGTTTTTAGGGGTCGGTTTGAGTCCTAATTCGTATGTTTTTGGTTTGGATTTCACCCAAAGTCGTTTCTTTTCTCATTTTAGGTACTTTTGAAGGGAAAATCACAAAAGAAGCATTTTCGGGCGTTTTCGGAGTGAAAAAGTGCGGAAAACAACAAAAACTCAAAAGACCTTGAAGATTACAGAAGGTGACGCCGTCACACTCTACAAGGTGACGCCGTCAGGAACAAGTGAAGTCCAGAATTGGAAAAATACTCGTGACGGGCCAGAGAGTTCGTAGTGCAATTTGGTGACGCCGTCAACCAAGGCCGTCAGATCTGGAACCAGCAATTATGACCACGTCAAGCAAGGCCGTCAGGAAACCCTAATCGCCGAGCTGACGACGTCACCTATTGGGCTGACGCCGTCAGCCCGCGTTTTCTATATATATAGAACGATTTTTCTTTATTTTAGATAACCTAGTGGAACTTTAGTCGAATTTTGGAGTGGAGAACTTTAGGGTTAAACCCTAGTACGTGTATTAGAGACCTTAGAGGGTATCCTAACCCCTCTAACTTGCATGTTTAATCCAAGATAAGTCTTTATTCATACAATATGTCTATGTGTTGTGTGATTTATGCTTGTGCTTGTCTTTCTTTCAACATGCTAGGCTAATTTACTTTGTGTTTGCTTAGATCTAATGAAACCTAACTATTGATTATCATGTGATGTGTATGTTGTGATTGTATTTGGGTGAATGTTTCATCTACGTTAGACTAGAGAAAACTGGCTAATCTCCTATACGGTAACAAGCTTGAACGTCTTTAGAAACGTGAATCGTATGTGCGTTATCGATTTTAAGGTAGTATTTCATGCATAGGTTGCTATCGGTGAGCTCATGATAGGATGCTTGACGTATCGTCATAGAGTGAGGTAGGAACTTATAGAGTTAGGGAATTGAACGCACTCCCTACGACTTGTTAGGAATACACCCGTCATCCACGCAAACTCAACATACTAATTACATGGTAAAAGATAGTTAGGGAGTAATGAAATCTAAGTAAACACTATTCTCCACCACTGATTTTCTCAAAAACAAAAAAATACAAAAATATAAGTAGCTTAGAAGTAGATAACTTGGGTTAGTTGACTAGCAACTAATTCCGCCCTATCCTCCAAAACCAGAGATTTTACTGCTTTCATAAAATATAAAAATACAAAAAGAATCTTCCTCCACCCTTAGACCTAGATTAGAGTAGCCTTTAGCCTAACGAACACTATTCCCTGCGAGAGAACGATCAATCCCCCGGTACTTGCCACTACACTATACTACATCGGTCAGGTACACTGCCTGGTGGGGATTGCAAGCTTCTCGAGATCCCTCGAGAGGTAAAACGTAGTGCGTGTTGCAATCCACGCGCATCAAGTTTTTGGCGCCGCTGCCGGGGAATAGTTATTGTTTAGGTTAATTTTTATTCTTAATTAGGTCTACTCACTAGACTCCTTTCTAGTGAGATTTTGTTTTATTTTTCTAGGATCTCTTTAGTCTATCTCATTCTTCGTGCTTGTGTTCGTAACCATTACCATCCGCCATCATGGAAGGTGGTAATATCCTTGATCCCAACAACCCAATTCAACCAAACCCACCTCCTAGAGCCCGCACCTTAGGAGAGTACTCCCGACCTAGCCACCAAGGCTATCGAAACACCATTGAGCTCAACCAAGGAGCCAATGTGACACCCTTGAGATCCGACACCATCCGGTTGGTGCAAAGCGGATGCGCATTCCATGGGCTTCGTTCCGAAGACCCAAATCAACACCTTAAGGATTTCCTCAAAATCGTAGATTCCATAGACCTTAGTGTTGACACCCGAGAGACCACCCGACTACGCCTATTCCAATTCTCTCTACGCGACCAAGCTAGTCAATGGCTTGAGCGCTTACCCGCAGGATCCATCACCACTTGGGACGACCTAACCACTCTCTTCCTTGCCCAATTTTTCCCACCGGGGAGAACTAGCAAACTTAGGAGCGACATCTTGATGTTCCAACAACATCAAGGCGAAACCCTTTATGAGGCATGGAGCCGATTCAAAGACCTACTTCACAAAGTCCCTCATCACGGCATAGAACTTTGGCTTCAAGTCCAAATATTCTATGACCACATCAACCCCTCCACAAAGCGAACCATTGACCAAGCGGCCGGTGGTAAGCTACGTGATAAAAGTGCGGAGGAATCATGGGACCTCATAGAAGAGCTTGCTCTCTACGACAACGAAAGTTGGAACGATCCCCGTGATTTGAACAAAACGGTCAAGGCGATATCCTTGCCTTCGAATAACTCAAGCACTTCCGACCATAGGATCATGGAACTTGAAGACCAAGTCAAGTATCTAATGAAATCCTACGAAGCTCCCAAACCTTCAAGCCAAGTAAACAAAATCACTTCTTCATGCAGATTGTGTGAAGGTCCTCATGAAACTCATAATTGCATGGAGCTCCCCAAACAAGCCTTTAAGGAATTCATATCCTCACGAGCTAATAAGACGGGAGATGAAAGGATCATAGCTAATTATAAACCCGAGAAATCCGTGGATAGGTATGAGGCATGGAAAGACAAACCGAACTTTAGTTGGAACCAAACCCGTAGCATATCGTTTAATGATTCTCCCCCCACTAATCTGGTCCGCACAATACCCTCATCAGAATACGCCTAACCAGCAAAACCAAGCAGAGACACTGCGAAAATTCATTCTCTCACAAGAAACACAACTCTCCCAACTCGAGAATCAGTTTAGACAACAACAAATAGAAACCGCCAATAAGATCAATGAGCTTTCAAAGGTTATCGAGGGACGCATAGCTGAAAGGTCACTTCATGAGGCAAAATCCGTTGCAGCGGTTCACCACACACCATTTCCTGTGAAAATCAAGAGCCCTAGCAAGCTCTTCAAACACATGTCACCAACCAGGGATGGAACTAAGAATAACTCAACACCCTCAAAGTCACTCCACTCTGTAAACACCATTACGGCAATACCTGTCCCTGAACCCAGCATCGATCATCAATCTGCCATTAATGCTGACAACGAGGTTAAGGATGAAACCCCCGTCAAGGACCCGCCAGAGAAATCTAGTAAAGGGGAATCGGATGAGGAGGGGAGTTCGAAGGAAGAACCAGAAGCATCCCGGAAGCTAACAGGATTGGTAGGCCGCCCCCTTTTGGACGAAATGGAACAGGGTACAGCAAGGCCGTGCGTCAAATTTAGACAAAGGATTGAGTATGACGACCATAGAGTCTTCAAGATATCCTACGCCACAAAAAGAAAATTCATAAAAGACGCTTCATAAACCCCAGCTCCCCTATTAACGCAATATCTCTTTCTCTGTATAATGAGGCCTTCGCCCAACAAGTCACATACAAAGGATCCAACCTCGTCAGGACTGTGGAGAAAGCTCCAATTGTGATAGGGAAGTTTCTTTTCCACATTGAGCTCACAGTGTACGATGACATGAGCACGATTGTCGACCCATCCTTAACGAGCCTTGTATTAGGAGATCCATTCGTAAAGACGTCAGGAGTGGCACTCAGTGAGGATGACAAAAGTGCGCTATTCACCAATGGTGTCAGGAGGGTGATTTTTCGGGATGGTAGTGAGGAGGTCTATGAGTATCAGCCTTCGGAAATTAGCAACACGTGGGGGCTGCATGGCAAGAGGCCAGGCAGGATTAAACGACGTGACCCTGATAATCTTAAAATCCCTTGTATGATTGGTCACAAGCACTTCTGTAATGTTTACATTGACACATGTTTGCCCAAAAATGTGATGTCTTTGTTTCATTACAATAGCATTTGTAGAAGGGGAATGTTATATGAAGGGAAAGTCGACATCGGTATTGACAACGATGTACAAGTAATTGTCGGAAACATGACATTCACCATGAGCTTCACCATCGTCGATAATATCGAGGAGTACATCGACCCAAGGCTATCACAAGTCGTCTTTGGGACACCTTTCTGTAGTGCCACGAACATGGTGGTGGATGAACGCAATGGGATTATGACCTTCACTGATAGAGTCAAGAAAATCTCATACCAAACGCCCTACAAGATGAGCGAATTCAAAGGAATTGACTGTGAGGGACTCGATGGGTTAGGTTCCCAAATAGTGTTGTGTGACGATGACGTGAGAAGGGGATGCGAAAACACATCCGACTTAGCAAGTGGGTTCTTCAAGGATACCCATAAACTTGGCTCCAAGTATCAAACTAACCCCTTGAATCCGAAGACACGAAATACCTTCACTATGAGAGTGATACTAACGAGGGATCAACAGATGACCTCGACGACATACTCGATGATGCAGTCACGTAACGAGGCAAGGCCTCGAGTCTAGCTACAAGACTCATTAATAAAGAAAAGCGCTTCTTGGGAGGCAACCCATGTTTTGTGTGTTTATTTGTTTCCGTATGTAGATTATATTTCTTGTTATTGATTCATGCTTCAAACTAAATTGTGAAAATGCTTTATTTTGTTTTTAACTTCGTCTTAATTACATGTAAAGGTATTTTGCAAAAGCTAAGTGTAAGAGACATCCAAATAGGTTAATATAGAACGAATGAACATGAATCATAACAACGAAATTAGTTTACATACTTGTAATTGTTAGAGTCAAATGCTTGTATCGAGTCATAATGATTTTTTCTGCAGAATTCCCAGGAATTGAGACAAAGGTTTTCCAAGAAATTTTCCGGAAACTCAACTTAAACTTTCTGTCAGAACACTCTGACGGCGTTAGACGTCAATACATGACGACGTCAGGTGCAAAAATCTGGAATTTATTTGTTGATTAAGTTTTCTAACGGAACTTGTATGTTTGTTAAAATCTCTCTTATGAATTCCAGGAAATCTGTAGAAAAAATCATTCCACAAGCATTATATCTTACTTGTTTTCTGGGTATACGTCTATATATATATATATGAATAATGCCGCCGATTTTGCGCGAGGTTTCCTGTAGTGTTTCCATGTTAACAGGTTATTTAAGACAAGAAGATGATGCATATACTGGAAGGGAAGCTTTGATAGTTCATCTTCTTGGAGGAGGATCTAACCATGTTACTTCACTTGCATAAAAGAACGAATCAGGGGAGTATCCGATTTAATTCTTTTAACCTTTTTATCTTTTCCATTCCTTATTTTCGAACATTGGGGACAATGTTCAACTTAAGTGTAAGGGGGGGGGGGTAAATAAGGGTGGATTAATGAAACCTCATCAATATTGCTTGATTTTCGCTTGTTTGAGAGTAGTGTGTAATAAAACCAAAAGAAACACTAGTTAGGGTAATTTTAGAGCAAATTTAAATTTTTTTACATTACTTAGGAGGGAAACTTTAGTCCTAATAAGCGTCTCATGGATAGGAGAATTTATGACTAGCACAAAAAAACCGTACCACCAAAAAAATTTTCCACCCAAATATGTGAGGTTCACCCCTAGAATTGGTAGGAAGAGAAGCATTCAACTTTAGTGCTTATGTGTGTACCGGTAATACTTAGATTCTAGAACTTGCGTTAGTGACCATTCCGAGTCCACAAGTGAGACTACATTCGTGTAGATTAGGATTAACTACATGATAAGAGGCATTAGGATAACCCTTGTTTTAAACCTGTATTATAATTACATTGACTACATTGGTCAAGTAATTCTCCCACACCTTTGCGATGTACCCATCTTTGGTACACGATACCCCTAGTACTACTATATAAAGCATTTAAGTTATGGGCTTCATTAAAAATTAAAATAAGGAGCTTCAATTATAGAGTGACATGTGTCACTTCTCAACTGAAAAATCACATTTATTTTCAAATTGAAATATCTTTTGATCTATTTATTTTTTTTAATAATCTAATTTCACCATATTTTTTTGAATTTTGTGCTCTTTAATTCAACATCCATTCTGATATATTTTTATATAAGTTTTTACATTTTTAATGGGTATTTTGATTCAAATTTTTACAACTTTAACCTTTATTTGAATCAATACACACTTTCGTCAAAAGTATAACTTTTGGGGGAGATTTTGACGGGTAAAAAATTGTGAGGGTCTTTATGCGAGAATAATAATGTCACGGGAAAGTTACCAGAAACACATACAACAAACACATATTTTCGGAATATTGTGTAACGAATTCACTAAGCGGGTATTGTGAGAGAGTTGGATTATCAATTCATTCATTATATTTCTATTATAACTATATTTTTTTCGCCGCCGTTGTGCGCGGGTATCCAACTAGTATTAACTAATTAGTTAATTGTAAACATGCCATTATAAAAAAGTATAAAAAAGAAAACAGTAATAATTATGTTTATTTTAACTGTGTGTTTTTTTATCGATAGATAATTATTTTAAAACGGATGGGTACTAATATTCACGATAACTTTTATTTATCCGCTATAACTAAGATTAATCACTGAAATAAAAACTATTTTCTTGCTACATCACAAACTTAAAACACTTTGATCACCCAACAAATCAAGCACTTTCTTTATATAACAAAAACAATTAAAAAAAAAAAAAAAAGATAAAATCAATCTAAATCATCATATCACCGTTTTTAATCGACAATCAACATCACTAGTCAAGATTTTAACATGACATACGTTAGACTTTAGTATCGACCATTTTTACACGTGTTAAAAGAACGTAAAAAATCTTATGTTCTTGTACTTCTTTTTTTTAGTCCTCTCAATTATTTCTCAAAAAAAAAAAAAAAAAAAAAA
>LBNU01027368.1:23734-38210 GCA_014162995.1 Artemisia annua | reverse complement strand
GGGGAGAGAGTTTGGTATAAAAGGCATATAAAGAATAGAAAAAATACGTTCAGTATCTCCACTTAGAAAGTGTTGTTTACGGACCCACATTATTACATTTTATTTTGGAGAGAGCCGTCGCCTCTTCGTTCGGGTTTTTATTATTTGAATACTAACTATGATAATATGCCAGAATTTGATCCAAATAATTATTGTCGTACTAATTATCGGGAAGAAAATATAAGTTTATATTCATTTTTATGAAATATAATAACAATAAGCAAAATTTGGGGTCTTATAAAAAATAGATCATGTTAATTAAATATAGAAAAGTAAATGTCAATAAAAAAAATGGTTTTTGTCTATTTAGGACCACCAGAACCAGGGTCTGTTTGCCGAAAAAAAAATAGCAGACGCCGCCGCTAATAACTACAAGTAAGTTAGTTTTGATTAATTGTTTGGTAAACAGTTGCTATAGTAATTATTTAGATAAAACTTTGTTAAGAATTAAATTAAAGTAACCCCTTATGTACGTATAAATAGCAACTATGATTTTTTAATGGCTCAAATTTTTATGAACTTCGATAGGGAACCTTATCGATGGATGACACTATTAATTCTCCGGGTCTCATTTGGATATATAACTCGAATATTATAAACAAGTTAATTTAAAACTAAATATCACAAATAGTTGTTGAAATAATTCGTAAGACGTGTTATAGTTCGACTTATTTAAGCACAGTAATTAGGCACTAGTTTTTATAATTTTCGTATAGTGCTCACATGAGTACGTAGAGAAAGAGTAAAAAATAATAAAAATGACGCTCATCTACAAAGCTATTATATCCACACAGAAAATAACTGTCAACATATTTTGTGTATGCATCATACGTGGATTGCAGATTGGAAGTAATCCTATAACCAATACTCGATAGTTTTTGTGTAGCTTTCCACTAGGTCGGTATCTAGTATTGTAAATACGATATGGTTGAGCTGGGATATACAATGGATCCAAGATATATATCCAATTGCGTATACATGGCAAAGTAAACGCTTCAAAACAGAAATAGTAATGAGTTGGAGAGTACACGATTCCTACAGTAGGGACGAGATGGAGCGGGTTCGAATGAAGTGAGCAAGAAACAAGAACCAAGAGAGAACAAGTACCCTTAACTTTTACCTAAAACCCTTCTCCCTTTTTCCCTGTCTTCGACCAGTATCGACTAGTGAAGGAGTGGAAATGAGAGTGTTTTAGGAAGTGATTGGCAAAAAATGTTGCTTAAATAGCCAAAGGAGGGTATGGTTTAAGTGTTTTAGATTATTTGGTGTGCATGGAAAATGGGTTAACAAAAAGGGATGGTGAATTGTGGTCTTAGGCATGCATGTATTGTACCGAAAACGTGGGCTGGAAGCCTTGTCAAATCGAAAGGGTTTAGGGACCCCTTAGCATATACTATCCCTCTCCGAAGCGATGGGGGAAATGAAGGAGAAGAAATACCATGAAGGTTGATACCCCGTGACCTTGTTTTACACTTGGGTGTTGATGGTTTAGAGGAGACATTAACATGACTTTTGTACTTGTTGTGAAATGAAAAGAAAGGGACGGCAGCATGTTTCAAGGAAAAGAGAAAAAGAAAAGCATGGTGCAATGTATTTGTTTTATAAAATGTATTTTATGTGCCGTTGAGTTTAAATGTGAGTCGCGGTGCCCCGGTTTGATACTTTTAGTAAAACGTATAATATACAGTTTTGAGTGTGTTTTCATAAAAGTGATATACAAATATTATTTCGGATTCATAAAAATATTTATTTGACTTTTGCCATAATTAACTGGGTGTCGGTACGCGTGCGGTGTCCTTTTTCAGAAAAATGTGAGAAATCTCTCAGTAATTAACGAAACTTGTCAGTAACTATCCGAGACGGATAAATTTATGTTTACTGACAAAAATAGACTTTTTCAGTGATGACTGTAAGCTACAATGTGCGGGTTAGCTTCGCCAAACAGTTATGTACGCTCACGAATGCTTAATTAAATAGTTAGGAAATAATAAATTGAAGCTTTCTTTACCTTTTTAAGTTGTTCATTCTCATTTTCAACAACTAGACATTTTTTACATTCCATGAAGCTTTCTTTACCTTTTTCTAAGTTATGTATCTTAACTTTTAAATCTAGGATTTCATTTTTTAATTGATTGTTAGTGTGTTTTAGTAGTTTATTTTTAACCATGACTTTTTGTCCTAGTTTACATAACCTATAATATTCATTATCTAAATCTTTTTTATCTAAGGATAAATTATCATCACTATAGTAATCGGTTTCGGAACATACCTCACAAGACGCCTTTGCCATGAGACATTTTTCTTCTCTTGTTGTCTCTTTTTCATCATTTTCACTATCGCTCCATGCTCCTCCTATAAATGCCTTGTAATTTTGACTTCTTAACATTTTCGGACATTCTCCAATGAGATGATTTGGATCTCCACACTTGTAGCATTTTCTTTCACTCTTGCTATTTTTGTCGTCTTTGTTTCTTTGGAAGGTTTTTCTTTCGTCATATGGTTGTCTAACGTATCTTCCTCGTTTTTTAAAGAATTTCTTGAAATCTCTTACGGCCATGGCATATTCTTCATCGTCATTTTTGGATGTTGAGCATTCTTCGTCACTAGCATCCTTTTTAGCCTTCAACGCAATTGACTTGCTTTGCTCCCTTCTTCCTTTGACCATTTCGGAGTCCTTCTTTATTATCACTTCATACACTTTCAAGTTTCCAATTAACTCGTCAAGTTGTAGAGTTGATAAGTTCTTTGATTCTTCAATAGCCATCACCTTAGCACGCCACTTCGGATGGAGAGCCCTAAGAAATTTCCTTACAAAATTCTTGCTAGAAAAATTCTCATCAAGTGCTTTTAGACTTGTGATGATTGTGTTAAATCTAGCAAAAGCATTATCTATTGATTCCTCTTTCGGAACCGTAAATTGTTCATATTGTTGTATAAGAAGATCTATTTTATTATCTTTGACTTGACTATTACCTTGGTGAGTGATTAGTAAAGAATTCCAAATTTCTTTTGCGGTATTACACATAAAAATTCTTTCATATTCTTTACGTGGTAACGCATTATAAATCACCATTTTAGCCTCATTATTTTTAGCAAGTTTCTTTTTCAAATCATCGTTTTGTTTTTCATAAGAAACAAGTTCATCCTTTTTAGTTTCTAGATTATATTGTAAAGGAAGAAAATCACCATTAGTAATAACATGCCAAAGATCTAGATCCTTTGATTTCACATAAGTTTCGAATCGATTTTTCCAATATAAAAATCCATCACTTTCAAATAGTGGTGGTCTTTGCATGGATTGGCCTTCTAAATATTTTTCCGATTCCATAGATCGATTCAAGTTTTAAAATACAATATATTTTAAAAATCTTGTTTGACCTGGCTCTGATACCAATTGTGGAAAACTAGAAGGGGGGGTTGAATAGTTTTACGTCCGTTTTAAATATTTATATAAACAAGTTTGTTTAAAAAAACTTCGATTCTAGTTTATGTGAATTCAACACTTGCACTATATGAACAATTATATAGTTACTAATAAACTACGCAAATATAATGAAAGTATATAAGTAATAAAATGATAGAGTTAGAGAGATCAAACCACAACACAAGGATTTTATAGTGGTTCGGCTATAAGGTCACCTTCCTTGTTCCTACTCCACTCCCCGAGTCACCTACTCGAGAGTTTTCTTCACTATGTCAACAAACTCCTTTGCGGCGGAGAAAACCTTACACAACGTTGCTTATACCAATTTACGACACTAAGCTAGATGTCGGGTTCTAATTATGGCTAGAACCAATCTCACAACACACCACAACTTCTACACTACTTGTACACACCACTACTTCTTCACTACTTCACACCACTTCACAACTTCACTACTTCTTCTTCACTACACAACTTCTACTTCACCTAAAACTACTTATTACAAGCACAACACAAATTCAAAAATGATTTACACAATATACACTACAAATCTACAATACTTCTTGAACTAGATGTTGAAGGAGTATTCTTCTCTTACACTTTGGATGAGGAGGGATTGCATCACTTGAAACAAGGATTAATAATGTTGTGATCAAAGGGTTTCGAAAGATGTTTAGAGAGGATTGGATCTGAAAATTTTTGTACAAAAGTGAGGAAAAATACCAGGTTTGAGGTGGTATTTATAGGCAAAGAATTCTGACAACAGGAGCGTGCCGACCCCCTTAAATGGTGGTCGGCCCCCTTAAAATTAAGGGGGCCGCCCTCCTGTAATGGCCAGATTCTTTGTCTTTTTCTGGGGAAAGTTTATTTGGTGAAAAACTAACTGATTTTGGTTAAAAATTTGAATTCATATATTTAGTATGATTTAAACATTTTCCTTTATTACCAAAAGTGTTTTTCAAAAATATATAATATGTTTATATTATTTAATAAACTTTGTAATAATTAATTAAATACCCCTTTGATTATAAAATGTATTAGTCAGTTGTTTATTCATACCTTAAGTGATATTTGTTGGATAATATGATATTTGTAACTAAATACTTGTTTACGTAATAATCTTGCGTTTAGTGTTTTTACATTTTGTGATCGTCAAAACGTAGAGATATCAAAAAATATAAATAACGTTTTTATGCATTATTTATATCAACAATATGTATGTGTATTGGGATGAGTGAGAAAGCCATACCTCGCGAATGTGTACTGAGGTTACCTTTTATAGTTGGCTGGGATACAAGGGTTTCCTAGTATTTCGCATATTTGCGGTAGTGGCCGGAGTGGGACCCTTTTCGGGCAAGGATCCGAAACTTAATTGATGATTGCGGACGAGGATCACCTTCTGGACCGTGGGCCAGTCCATGAGCTTACTGGAGGAGTGTCGCTTGGGTGATCCGTGTGCGTCCTTATTGGTCTAGGCCATGCCTTGCGCTCTGTTTGGGCTTTGGCGATGTCCAGTATGTTTATTTGTTGGGTCGGGGCCTGTTTGTGTAATACAATCCAGGCCTATTAAGGATGTTGTCCGTATTATATGTCATCAAGTCCCCCCAGTCTAGTGTGTTCATTGCTCGCGTGCTGTGATAGCGTGCGGTGAATGTTTCTAGACTAAGGTACTAATTGCACCGCTCTTGGCTTGAGGGTTTTGTTGGGCGGATCTTTTATTGTCAGCGGATAAGATCATAAGGTATCATTGACCGTTACTAGTCTTTCCACCTTCTGACTGATTTGACCGCTTAGGTCACTGTTTGTCTATCATCCTTATCTTTTTTACCGCGGATCCTGTCCGCTGATTGAAATGTTTCTTGACACGCGTTGTTCGCTCGATCTAGACTTGACTAGATGTAATTGTGGGTATAAATACTTTTTTTTCCTTTTACCATTTTTTCTCCTTCTTTTCACCTTGTTCCGCTGCCATTTGGTGTTTTTCAATCCCATCCGTCTTCGTTCCATCTATCTTCCTTTTCTTTTAAAGAACTTCTCAGCATCACGGTTGAGTTTTTGGATGCCAAATGTAAGCTTACACAAGACGCGTTCAACGCAGTTTGTAGGGACCGTTACATTCCTTCTGAAGTTAATCCGGTTCTTCCGGAGAAAGGAAAGCTTATACGTAGACCTCCAACAGGGAAGATAGGTGGAAGATAGGATTGGACGATTTGACCATCTGAGTCTAGTCGACTTGAATCCCCAGATAAAACGATAGGATGCATTTAATAGAAAACTAGTCATAATAATAAGAGTAGTAATTAGGTTAACACTTCTCTCCCTACTGATATCCATTTACCTTTTAATTGCTTTTATTTTATTTCATTTCATTAGTATAATCAATCAATTACAAAACCCCCTTTTAAAACCAATGACACTAGAACTTAGATATAATCCGCACGCATAGCTCTTGGGACGACCTCAGTCTTACCGACAACTATACCATACACGACCGGGTACACTGCCCGATAGTGCATTAGGTAGACGTTAGGTAGACAAGACAATTGTAAATTTAAAACCTAATTAGCAAAACCTGCATCATAAATATAAAACTAAACGGATAACTACATATCGAAAATGAATATTTCAGCCCATATTCGGATTTAGTGGATATATGATAAATTGTGCCCAAAACCCTAATCAAACAAACACTGCCTCTCTCTTTTTCTCTAGAATCATTTCTGCAACTGTTATCATCTCATCTGCTTCAATCCGAACAACAAACCAAATGATTTCTCTTTTACTACACAAACATGAACACTACTCTAAACCCATTCGTTTTCTTGCTATTATCCGAATCACAAACCCACTTCAAATCATTCTCCTTCAACAACTCACAGCCCTACCCTAAATCTTGTCTACAATTTCAGCTTGGTTTAAATCTTTGGCTTCAAGATCCTTTGGAGGGTCTAAGGTAGGTTCTACATTTGTTATAAACCGAAATAAATAGTGAACGAAACATGATTGTTTTGTTCTTTCTTTATATATTTCGGACAACAAAAATGAAGCAAAGCTTCTCATAGATCGATGATGGTAACAGCCTGAGGTCATTTGTTGTTCTTGTTTGTGTTTCGAGTCGGTTTTGATTGTTTGAAATTGAGATGGAGTATGGGATTAGTTTTAGCGTCGGGTTATTTTTCGTTGTTGGTTGATGGAGCCGTGTGTTTTGGTGATTTGGTTTGGTTTGCTATGACATGGGTTGTGCTATTTATACTTCAAAGAAAGAAGTTGAAAGAGTTAAACGATAAATATGGTTTATGTGGTTAATACTTGGAATTCAATATTTATGCAGTTTGTAACTCCACCATGCTTCGTTTTCCTTCCCATTATTTGGTGTAAATGTGAAGCACTCTTTTGCAACTCATGGATGGAGAAGCAAAGAGATGCATCAATCAATGAGATTCAATGCAGAATTCATGATTATTCAATACCGAATTCATGAGAGTGCATGTGAAATTACCTATTGGGAGAGTTTGTGAAGTTTTAGCATGTTTGTACCATACTTTTGGGTATGTTTGGCACAAGTAGGAGCTGGAGCGGATCGCTGGAGCTGGTTGCTGGAGCATGTGGCTGGAGCTTTTTTTTACATGCTAGTACAACTAGCATTTCATTTAGTAGCTTATTTTTTTTAACAAGCTCCTTCAAGCCGTGTCAGCCAAACGAGACTTATTTTAAATGGTAGCTTATATATAAAAAAAATAAGTTCATGCTACGATAAGCTCTAATAAGCTCGTGCGCCAAACACAGCCTTTGTGTATTGCACATTCACACTTGTGCATTCAATTACGTGTACCTAATCTTTAAGTATTACTAGTCATTAGGACCCGTGCGATGCACATGACTGTATATAATTGTTGATAGTGTATTCACTTATTCTCGTGATTATATATCTAAGTTGTGATGGTATCACACATTTTCTAAACATGATACATATTTAAAATAGTTTATTGACATTAAAAGAGTATATGTGAAGAGACTTTGTTCAAGATGTAACATTTAAAAGAGTTTCTTCACATGTAATTTTTCAATATGTATAGTCATGAAAGCCCGTGCGATGCACATGGGCTATATAGAAGTTTTCAAAGTTTAATATCCGTCATTTATTTTCGTCATTTTATATTCGGCACGTATTTTTGTCATTATATATATAGTCAATAATGCCCGTGCGATGCACATGGGCTGTATAGAAGTTTTCATAGATTTAAAATACGTGCGATGCACATGGGCTGTATAGAAATTTTCGTAGCGTAATATTCAGCATTTATTTTCGTCAATTTATATTTAAGTTGTCATGGTGTAACACATTTGCTAAGCTTTATACGTATTTAAAATACTTTATTGAGTTGCACATGGGCTGTATATAAGTTTTTATAGCGTAATATTCGGCACTTATTTTCGTCATTATATATCTAAGTTGTGATGGTATCACATTTTCAAGCATGGCACACATTTAAAATAGTTTATTGACATTAAAAGAGTATATGTGAAGACACTTTTTTCAAGATGTTATATTGAAAAGAGTCTCTTCGCATGTAATTTTTTAATATGTATAAGTTACATAAATTAGTTTAAATATGAAGCGATGACATTACTGTTGGAGACCTTTTATGTTCATCTCAGTGCGATGCACACAGGTTGGATCTAATTGTTTTTTTCGTAATGTTCAGGACTAATTTTTGGTTCATGTTTGAAACTCTCATTTTTTGTGAAAGACGGACTTCGTTGTTCAAATAAATTACATTATTAAAAGCGAACTATAAAACAAATTTCCTTTTTAACAAAACTATAGAAACATAAAACATTAAAGTAATTAGTATATTCAAGAGTATAAATTATAATTCGTATAATAAAAAATCAGATCCAATGACCCAAGTCCGAATGATAAACCCGCTCCAATCAATCAATAGACCCGACATTTAAGTAAACACAATTAGACTAAACACAATTTTCTTCTCCTTTATATACTTCTTCGATTTAGAAGATTCTCATTGTTAAGATGATAGTGTGAAGATATTTTTATTATATACTACCATTTTCAATATGTAACATCGACATAATTTACACAGTCATATCAAATATCAAAGTCACGCAATATTCCAAGACGTTTAATTAAGAAAGTGACATTAACACACCGCAAGACAAAAAACTACATTAAGAGCAAAAATATTAAAATGCACCAACAAAGTGTAGTAATAATTATTGATTAAAAATTGAATGCTCGTCACATTATTTTCAATAAACTTACTTGCTAACGAATCAATAGTATTAGCCCGTTTATCGGTATTACATGAAGTAAAATATTGCATGTTTAATTTGTAACGTACTATTAATATAAATGCTAAGTATTCATCCCACCGATAGTCGTGGCGTTATTCTTGTTTTTGTTGTTGTTCTTGTCTTTCTCGTTGTTGTTCATTGGCCTTTTGCATGTTTTGTTCTTGTTACAATTTATGTGACTTCTCGATCTCTTTCTTTAATCCTTCTTGACGCGCTACAAAAAACAATTAGATATAGTTGATCGTTAGTAACTTAAATACAGTTAATCAATATATTGCATTTTCGATCAAAGTAAAAATGTTAGTGCATGTTTCACTTAATTGATAAGACAACAATGTGTAGGATCTCTTAAACTATTAGAGAATATGATGTTACTACCAAACCTCCTAAGAACCATCTTTATGTCCACATTGTTACACACACAAAACACACGTGAAATTTACATAAAACAATATAAATCAATATGCTAAATAAGTAAGACAATATGATGCTTACTTTACCACCATAATAAGTTGTATCCCAATGTGCACGCGGTGTGGAGGAAGTTGTGGTTTATTGTGTGTGATTTTTGACACATTATATAGTTGATAAAATATGTGTAACTCATGGACGGGAAGGTAAAAAAACTAACCACTAATTGGTGTGTTTAATTTATGCCTTCATGGCATTTTTGGTTTGTATTCTTTGAGCCATCGCTGGAATCCCGACCCGAGTCTAGCCCGAATCGTCCCGAGTCCCGAAACGAAACCGATTTGTATGGTTTTTCATTTTAAGCCCGACTTCGTCCCGACTCCCGACCCGACCCGAATCCCGACAAGCTCAAAAACCCAAACCGAGTCCCGACCCGAGTATGGTCGGTTCGGGATTCGGGACGATTCGAGACGTCGGGATCGGGACGGTTTTCGTGTGTCGGTCGGGATTTGCTCAGCCCTATTCTTCATTTTAATAAACTTGTATGTGAAAGGAATTTAAACATTTAACGAACACAGATGATGATACCTATTGAATGCAGCCAACACCATGTATAAACATATTGATCTACAAACATTTTAACATAATGCAAAACATTAACATGATCCAAAAGCAGTTCCTAAAAACAACTAAAAAGTTCCTGAGAAGAAGAAATTAGAGCCACTCTGAAAGTTGGATCAGTGTATGACCAACTCCACCCCTGGAGGCAAACATTGTGACAACTCGGATTTGGCATGTGATCGACCGGCTTCCTCTCTCTTCAAAGACTCCTCTGCATTTAATACAAGTTCATCAAAAGGATGGATGGAAGGATCTATTACAATTTTCTTGAGTGTATCAAAAGCATTGCCCATCATGTATAAAGCAATCTGAAAGTCACTAACTAGACCACGATAACCACCAATCTCAAGATGCTTCAGGTGTGGAAAGTGGTGACCAATAGCAGGATACTGAGTTTTGTTCCTTGTGATTGGTGTACACCAACATAGCTGCAAAAAGATCACATCAACATAGTTTTTGAATTACATAAAACTCAGAAACAACATCTTTATTCATAAACAGAATATCAATATCGATTCTATTTATGTACTTTAATTACAAGTAGCTACTGAAAACATACCGACACTACGAAAGTTTTCAACTTCGGGCACTTCTTAGCTATTTCAATGAACGCAATTAGACTATCATATTTTTCGGTTTGAATTGTTAGTTTCAATGTCTTGACATTTGGTAGTCCTGGAATCGCTTTAATATTCAAATCTTCCTGGAAAAACATGAAAACAATCCCATCATCTTATCATTAAAGCTTAAAAACACATAAATAAATTAGAGAAAAACTACTAACCTCTCTACGATCTATGCTCAAGTTAAGAACCTCAAGGTAGGAAGCAACAGATGAGATCGCTGTGAACACATTATTCTTTAACCCCACACTTACTATGCCAATGCAAACTTCTTTAATCTTCGGAAGATTCCTTAGACGAATAACTATATCTCGACCAATATAGTGAAACTTTTCAAGATCAAAATCATTTAAAGAAACGGATTGGACCTCGAGATTGCCGGTTAATGTAAAGTGTTTTATGTTAATGTCTTGTCCACCAACATCAACATCAGCCAACAACTCAGATCCATGAATGTATAGCATTTCAAGATTTGGAGAATTTTTCAGTAGTAATTTTAGGGTTAGATCACTCACGTTGACAAACAACAAGGACAACTTTTTAAACGGCATAGTCTCTACAACCATGGAACTGGATGACGGACGTTCAGAAAGGCATACCATGTTTCCATCTGACAAAGGTAAAGGGAATTCATAGTTTTCCTTGGTAACACGTAAATCCATTTCAAGAACCTCAACTTTCTTGTCGAGAGCAAACCGGAGCCAGTTATTAATATCTTTGAAACACGTCTTATCCAAATCAAAACTAATCTTGATAGACTGAAGCATTGGGCTGGTGTGACTTCTAAGACTTCCAATGACATTGTTCACCTGGTTGATGTACTTAGCCCGCTCTAGATCACAGAGTTTCCCATCCATCTTAGCTAGAGTTGTGGAACCAACGAAGTCCAGTTTGTTTAGAGAACACCACACAAACCTCCATCTTGGGGAGAGAACGCCGGTGGTCACCGCTTGTTTTAAAGGTAGACGAGATAGTATATCAACAAGAACCAAATCTGGCATTTTGCTGATGAAATCCACATCTGGTCTAGGACAATCCTCCTATAAAAAAGCAAGTCATTAGTAAACTTAAACAATAACAATCATCAAATACACAACTGAACAAGTAAACAAATTTGCACATTTCAATGGATAAAACCCTATAATCATCGCTTTGAATTTCTAAAAACACAAGAAGATACAACATAGATGATTATACCTCTACACTCGGATCACTCTCTTTCCCCTTCCCTTTTGCTCCTGAAGTAACACAAAACAGAAACACACGAGATAGTTAAAATCAGAAATATATGCAGTGTGTAAAAAACTATGATATGTAAATATATGGTTAATTTATGTGATTCTTTTAAATGAGAAAACTTACAACTTTTACCAATAATTTTTTAAAGTAAAAAATATATCTGTATAGTAAGCAAAGGGCATTTTTTCAACAAATGATGAGCAATGACTAGCAGCACAAAGATTTAAAAGAATTTCAGAGGCCACAAGTACTTCATTTATCTTGTGTATATGAGATTACGAGACAATAATATTGACAAAATGTAAAAGCATATACATATACTGATGTACAGCACAAAGAGCATTGTATAGCACTTCAATTATCAAATAAGATTAAATTACATACTAAAGTAGCTACATTAAATGGGAGCCACACACATATTGCATACTAATCGAAAGAGCGGAGACATAGACATACTTGAACATCTTGTATGCATGAACATAGCAATGTCGAGAAAAAGAAGAGAGCGATACAACACATATTGCACGCATTGAGGTTACATACACATTCCTATTATGGGTGCTCTTCCCCTACACTAGAAACCTTTAAGACTATTCCAGTGTTGTAAAAAGCGGTCTAGGCGGCCGCTTACCGTGGCGATTTGAAGCTAGGCGGTCGAATTAGGCGTTTTGGTCAAAAGGCGGTCAACATCCCGCCTAGGCGGCTCAAATCGGGTTAGGCGGTCAAATCAGGCTAGGCGGGTCAAATCGGTCAACACTTATAAAAACTTCAAATTAGGGTTTTTTTTAACCCAATTAACCCCTCTTTTCACACACTCTGACCAAATACACCTTTGGATCTACAATTGAAATGATTCATGTTGATAAAAACACAACAATCACAATTAAACACACATAATCGAAGATTGAAGGTATGTTGGCCATTAAAAATAAATATTGGCCCTAATAATATATAGTTTTCTTATAAATTTTGCAAATATATTCAAAAGATATATAATTAAAAATAATAAGAACATTAATAAAATTATTAAAAATATACAAATTATGCATATTTTATATCAAATATATTAAATTTTTTTATATAGAAAAGTTCAATCCGCCTAGGCGACTAGCTCCTAGCGCATTTTGCAACCCTGCTATTTCTTCCTATTCGACTACGCCTACGTTCCTTAATCACATCCTACTTTTGGCCATCATTCTCACTATGCATTTATGCAGCACCAACTTCCCCACAACTTTTGGCCTAGATGCAAGTAACAACCGATATTCTTGTACTTAAAGCTCGAATGACGCAATACAAATATAGATCTAAGGGATGCATATCAGTTAAAATCAGAAATATATGCAGTGTGTAAAAAACTATGATATGTAAATATATGGTTAATTTATGTGATTCTTTTAAATGAGAAAACTTACAACTTTCACCAATAATTTTTTAAAGTAAAAAATATATCTGTATAGTAAGTAAGCAAAGGACATTTTTTCAACAAATGACGAGCAATGACTAGCAGCACAAAGATTTAAAAGAATTTCAGAGGCCACAAGTACTTCATTTATACTTGTGTATATGAGATTACGAGACAATAATATTGACAAAATGTAAAAGCATATACATATACTGATGTACAGCACAAAGAGCATTGTATAGCACTTCAATTATCAAATAAGATTAAATTACATACTAAAGTAGCTACATTAAATGGGAGCCACACACATATTGCATACTAATCAAAAGAGCTGAGACATAGACATACTTGAACATCTTGTATGCATGAACATAGCAATGTCGAGAAAAAGAAGAGAGCAATACAACACATATTGCACGCATTGAGGTTACATACACATTCCTATTATGGGTGCTCTTCCCCTACACTAGAAACCTTTAAGACTATTCCAGTGTTGTAAAAAGCGGTCTAGGCGGCCGCCTAGGCGCTAGGCGGTCACTTACCGTGGCGATTTGAAGCTAGGCGGTCGAATTAGGCGTTTTGGTCAAAAGGCGGTCAACATCCCGCCTAGGCGGCTCAAATCGGGTTAGGCGGTCAAATCAGGCTAGGCGGGTCAAATCGGTCAACACTTATAAAAACTTCAAATTAGGGTTTTTTTTTACCCAATTAACCCCTCTTTTCACACACTCTGACCAAATACACCTTTGGATCTACAATTGAAATGATTCATGTTGATAAAAACACAACAATCACAATTAAACACACATAATCGAAGATTGAAGGTATGTTGGCCATTAAAAATAAATATTGGCCCTAATAATATATAGTATTCTTATAAATTTTGCAAATATATTCAAAAGATATATAATTAAAAATAATAAGAACATTAATAAAATTATTAAAAATATACAAATTATGCATATTTTATATCAAATATATTAAATTTTTTTATATAGAAAAGTTCAATCCGCCTAGGCGACTAGCTCCTAGCGCATTTTGTAACCCTGCTATTTCTTCCTATTCGACTACGCCTACGTTCCTTAATCACATCCTACTTTTGGCCATCGTTCTCACTACGCATTTATGCAGCACCAACTTCCCCACAACTTTTGGCCTAGATGCAAGTAACAACCGATATTCTTGTACTTAAAGCTCGAATGACGCAATACAAATATAGATCTAAGGGATACATGCATATTAGTTACTAGTATATCACTCATTTCATATACTTCATATCTGAATTTAAGTATTAATATCCTTAATTTAACAAATATAAAATAATAATTTGAGTGAATTCCCAAACATTCATCACATAATAAGCATCCTACATACAAACATCATCATAGATATCACATACAT
>LBNU01027368.1:10000-19108 GCA_014162995.1 Artemisia annua | reverse complement strand
CTCTTTGGTTGTGATGTTCCATCAAACTCATACTATTTCTCGTTCATGATTATTTTTTCGCCATTAGCAATATGATTTCATGCAAAAATATGAAAAAATTGAGAACCCACTAATAATATCAAAGACAACCCTTAACAAGTCTTTAACAATAGTGTTAAAATTAAATGACAACAAGTTACCTCCATTAAAAATTACAACTTTTTTTAAAATTATGACACATCAAAACTTTTATCAACGATTTCATCATGTAATCATCCAAAGATTAAACAAGTTTAAGTAAAATAAAAAAGAATAATGTTTTTACTACGTAAGTAAAAACATACTACTACATCTATAACTATATAATAAACAAAGGTTTTGTACAAGTCCTCCTAAGCGCGCCACATTAAAAACACAATTAATATTCATACGTGTTCTTCCTTATTTAGATCTGATGTACAAGAGATCCATGCTATAGTTTTTCACAATCAGTTTCAAGAAAGTCAGTATAATTTGTGAAGCTAAGATTGGAAAGTAGTAAATGGCGTTTTCAATCAGCTTCCTCTCCACGCTTTGATTCAGTTACACCCTATTCTTCCTCCATAAATTTATTGTAACAACTTCCTTAATCTCCCTAACCCGTATTAATTCATTCAGTTTCAAAAAACCCAAAAAAGGCGTTTCAAAATAAAAAAAAATCATGTTAGTTCATATGAGTTCCATAATTCTCCCGTGCCACACCAATTCAACCACAATCAAGGGCATCAAAAGAATTGTGGTAAGTACCTAATCATCAGTTATATATTAGGTTTATTACGTTTTGTGATTGCATATATGTGGTTTAATTTTGTGGGTTTTATTTGAATTGGTTTTTGCTTAATTGTTGATTTGTGTAATAAAGTTTAAATCTTTTTTTTTTAATTATATGTTAATTTTTATTTCAGGGTTGAAGAAAGCTGGGATACACTCATACACCAATATAATGTGTGAATTGTGGTGAAGGAAGGTGATTGAGAATGATGTGTCGAAAGGGATACTTATGCATTGAGGTAATTAGGAGATTGGATATAACACTATTCTAAATGTTTTGTGTCAATGCCGGATGATTCTATAATCTTTATTATTTGATTATAGTGCAGGGGTGTTTGGTGAAACTGGATAAGTGATGATGATGAGGTGACCTTCGGGATCTACAAAAGAATTAAAAGAATTAAAAGAATTAAAACATTGTATTCACTTTCAATAAGCACAAGTTATTTCAATGAATCAAAACATAGTGCAGGGGTGTGGAGCGTTTTTTCTGGCACAAGTTATTTCAATGAATCAAAAGAATTAAAATATTGTAAAATTATTTTGTTTATTGTTAGTAACTTTTATCCTATATAATGTGTTTATGTTATGCATTTCTTTCACACATCATCCTTTTCTCTATTCACTTTCAATAAGCACAAATACCATGGCTACATATGTTTCAGGTTATATCAATGAAGGACAACATTAAATTGCGAGTGCGAATAGTAAGGAGTTGGATGCAGGACCTGTATGGAAAACCAAGGATAAAAAATATGAAATTAGTTCTTATGAATGAACAAGTAAGTTTAATATGTGCCAAAGTTAATGTTAATACCATAGGTCAGTTACATTTATTGATTTGTTTGTTATATTCAATTTGTTTCAGAGCACTAAGATGCGAGCGACAATGTGTATGGCATTAGTGAATGGGTTTAAGCACAAGCTCAAAGAGGGCATTATATAAAAGGTTACCCATTGCTTGGTTTTATTTTTATTTTGTAGATGTTATTGGACATGTGGTTGCTTGTGACGATCTCGACAATTACGACAAAAATGGGAGATCAGGGTAGAAGAAGAAGCCGCTTATCCTTGCTGATGCCGAGTGCGTATCCTAAACTTTTTCATTTTTTCCTATACCATAACATCATTATATTTGTATTTGTGTTTTGTTATGTTTCTTATATTTTAAATATTTGCATGGGTAACGAACTGAGATGCACTTTGTGTGGTGCTTATGCATAGCAGTTTATTGATTTTGTCGATACGTGCCCAAATCGTGGTAAAATCTTTGTGGTTCTACAGTTGGGCATAATGAAGATTTGGGACGGTAACAGTTTTCTATTTTCTTTAAAGTATGATAGATTCATATATGTTATTGTTTTTTAAATCTTATTCAAAATTGTTGAGAAATAGGAAAAATGGGAGTTCAAAATGGCTATAATGGGGCCAAGCTTTTCCTTTTCAATGGCAACGAAAGTATTCCAACGGAAGAATTATGGATGTCGAATTGTATAGGCAAAGGTCTGTTCACAGTTATTTTGTATTTCTTTCTTTGAATGTTATACATCTGTCGTAAATGAATAGTTACTTATTAGGATTGTTTTCAGGTTGTTTGCTAACCAAGATACTGCTAAATCTGAAACTACGGCATCTCGTATTTCAACTCAGTCCAAACTTTCAACTAGAGATGGATTTCTGAAACTACTACTTTTATGCCCGGACCAAGCATCAATTTTGAAATCTGCTTCAGCAGCTGGTCAACCTTCAGGGTAATGTGGTTTTATTAGTTGTTCATTTTAGTTACTATTTCACGAACTCACAATTGAAAAAGAAATCTTGATTCTTTTGGTACATACACTTTTGGAAGAAGTGATGAATAGCATGAAATAATTAATGGGAATTGCTTAATGAATATTTATTTAGTGATACTAATATCAAAGATTAGTTATGTAAGCTGTTTTGATCATTTTAAGGGAAAAAAATGTTGTTGGGGGTCTTCGATAGCATATTGTGAAAGTGATTATAAGTAGTCTCATAAATTTCTACTAAAGTACATTTAGCAATTGCCCCGACTCGCCACCCGCTTTAGATTCGACAGTTATATCCGTTGATCTCTTGCTTATGTTTTCGTGCTTTCTTCATGTCTGCCCGATCCGATCTCCTGCTACTCCACCTCAAGCTTTAGGTTTGGTTGTACGAATGCCACCTGTTGTTGGGTTCTAGATGTTTACATATGTATGCCGCTTTCTCTCTCTCAAAGGTTTTCCTTTCTGTCATTTTCTCACTCTTTCATAGGATCACGATCTATTTTCTGTTGTAGATTACATTTGATTTCTTTTTGGGTTTTGTTTGGTTCACGTTTCTGTTGTTCAATCACCTTAATTAGGGTTAGCTTTATGGGTTTATTGTTTAATCGGTTAGGGTTATTGTTTGAAGGTTATGGTTAACCTGTGTGGTTGTTCTTAGATTAAGGGCATGAGGTAATGATGTTCTGTGACTGAGGATTAGGCTGCTCTTATATTGGTTATGGGGTTTTTTTTTTTTTTTTTTCAAGCTTTTGTGATATGGGCTTACTTGGGTTATTGTTTGAGGATTAAGAATAAGTATACATTAGTACAAGTATAAGTTTATTTAGTTTATCACCTTATTTAGTTGAAATAAACTTGGTAAGGTTACTTTTGTTGGATTACCTTATTTTCTCACCTTATGAGCTTATTTAGTTTCCGTAAAGTTGGTAACATTACTTTTGTTGGCTATGAGGTTATAGGATGATTGTAAGCTACATCTAAAGCGTTACGATTTGTGTCATGAAGTTATAGATGGTATTTGGATTCGCATCCATGATGTTAACGGTAACTGTATTTCTTTTTCAAAAACAAAAGATAGCAACCACATTTTTTTAGTAGGCAGAATTTAGATCGATATCGTTGGCAAAACCAACTTAGTTGAATACTGAGGCAGACAAGAAAAAGTCGCGTACGTGAATTTGGTGCAAATTCCGTCGCGGCTTGCTGTTGTGGTTCCTATATGTGTTTCTGCAGTTCCGTTTTAGCACGGCTTTTAGTCGATCTGAATATGAGCTTCTATCAGAAACTGGCTATACTAATTTTCCTTCTCAAAATTGAAATATATCTACCACTATCATAGTTGCCTTCGTATCTTATACTGTAATCTACTTTAATTATTTCCATTCTCCACTATCTACCGGCCATACTTCTTGCTATTTTTTTTAGCATATACATTCGAACCGTTAGAAATGAAACGTAATGCAGCCTGAGCATCAGTAATTGTGGTCACACGGTTCAGAGGGTATGCCATTCTCATATTTGAATGCATCGTATTCTATGGCTTTTTGGACCAGTAGTGAAAGAAAAGATTAATTTTTAGAAGTAACTCCCTATATGAATTCCCGCCTGTGTATCCATTACAGTTTCCAAGTTTTAACTTAGAATGTAAAAATGTATGGTTGTATTTTGCTTATAACCCGTTTGATGTAGTAAATATCCCAAATTGAACCATTTATTAGGTTATTGTGGGATAAGTTAGGTCAAGCCGTCAAGGGAACAAAT
Source organism: Artemisia annua (assembly GCA_014162995.1). Classification (NCBI taxonomy): domain Eukaryota; kingdom Viridiplantae; phylum Streptophyta; class Magnoliopsida; order Asterales; family Asteraceae; genus Artemisia; species Artemisia annua. Next base: position 14,768 of record LBNU01027368.1, on the reverse strand, counting down.
TTATTGCGGAACATTCTTTATGTAATAAGCTGCTAAAATGGTAAAGTATAATCTGTACAATATTGATTTCTTTGCCACAATTTCCTTCAAACCCTTACTCACTTGAACGTAAAGTTGGTCGTATGTTAGACTTTACTTTTGTAGTATGTTAGCGTTGTAACGTTGAACCATAAGAATAAAGATTTAGCTATTGTGACCCTTTTTATGGTAGCGTTGTAATGTTGAATTATGATTTATAAGTGTACTTTGGAAATCAATTTTTGGTATATTATGAAAGTGGTGGATACATCATATACACAAGCGAGGAAAGGCAAAGATATTCAAGGCATTCCTTGGGACCGATTGAATATAACCAGAGAAAGTTACAGATGTACAAAGCTGGAACAGTACAGACTTTTATTGGCTTATGAAGTTTGAAATCAGTAAATTCTAAATGCATATTTTCTCATTTCTATCTTAAGTTCTTGACATTTAACGATTATATGTGCTTTTGCAGGAGCACTACAACCGTGTGCAGCTTTAACATCCAAGAACTAGATCAATAATAGAAACATTCACGTTGCAGATGGCAACTTAATGCATATCTTATTCTGTATATGAAAGATGTGGTATAGGTAAAAATATAATAGTAGACAGTTACTCATTTTGAAGATCACATGTGGTATCATTATCTGTAAATGTGGAGTTCACTGTCATTTTTTACGTTTTGTGTTATGCTTATTTACTAGAAAGTATGGTTTAGTGTCCAGGAGTGCATTTGGCTTAATAAAAGACGGTATATACAAAACATAGCGTAGGCATCAAAACCTTTTTAACCCCGTAGCAACGCAACGGAAATTAATAATTTTGTATTCAAACATCCTGCCGTGAAGCGCGGGGCTTCAAACCTTGTAAGAACTATAATTGATAAAAGTCATCAGTCAGTATGTCTCAATAGATGTTCAAAAAAAAGGTATGTCTCAGTAGTTGGCTTTCACCTGTGTAACGATATCAAAAAATAAATCCGAAGATGCATATATAGCATTTGACTAAGAGAAATCTCTAAAATTTGATTATTAGCTTTATAAAAATATTGAACTTTCTATGTGACCCACATGAGTTAAGTATAATTAGCTTTGGATTACGGTTTCTTATTTCATTTTCAAACACTTTATACACATAACTTTATTTACTGTTTTAGTTATAGCAACATTAATGTCGGGTGTGTTAACAAGTGAATAAGTTAACAAAACATTAACCTTGAAACCCAAGATAATTTATGTGTTGACGTATAAATATGACTTAACCTGTTTGACATAAGTTGGTGACATTTGTTTGTAGTTATTTATATAGACACGGTATATTTCATGAAATAATGAAACCTATTCGCGATCGTTATTGTTTGTTTTTTATCCGTACACATAACCCCTTAATGAATATAAACTCAATTGTAACAAACTCAATTGCTTATTGACGGATTATCTCATTCTTTCTTTCATTTATTAATCGAACATGTTTAACGTTTTACTTTTCTTATCATCTCATATTCTCTATCTCTCTAAAAGATTACCCGGTGTCAACGGGTCTATAAGCTAGTTAAGAATAAACTAGAATTACTTTTCGTATCAACAAAGCACTTTCTATAAATAAATGATTACTTGCATTATGAACCAATAGTGTGAACATAATAATAGCTAGGTGTCAATTTGTTGCTTCATATTTCAAACATCATAGAATAAAAAAGTGACAAATTCAACATTCAGAATCATAGCAACGCAAGCAACAAAAATCAAATGACATAATAGCAATTCTAAGTTTCTAACATTTAAAGATGTGATATAAGGAAAAATAAATAAATAAATAATGATGCACATAAAATCACTTGCATTATAAGCAACTTATAATTTTTATATTAGAGTGGGCTAGAAAAACAATGTGGGCACAAGTGCACAACCATGTTAGATAATACTCCATCTATCAAACTCTTCATAATTATCATTCTATTTGCACCTCTTAATAAAAAGGCATAGTAGTTGAAACCAAAATAATGAAAAAAAGAAACAAGGCATTTAATGGTCTTAAATTTGGTTGATCAAGATAATCAACACAATAATGTTTACTATAATCAACAAAAGGAAAAAGTCAAGAAAAATATATGGTATTATGATACAACTCAGTAGTACACAAATTTAGGTCCTTGTATCTTCAACTTCTTTGGAAGCAATTGAAGGAGGTTCATATCTTGTGAAGACCCTATAAGCTGAAATTATAGAAAGCACAAAGAAGCAAAACATTGCAATAAAATGAAGAACCAAAATGATATTTAATCTTCCACAAAATTTTCCATATGTAGCACATGCTTCACTCCATGTTACTTTTTGGTTGCCATTATATGCCAAATACACTATATCTCCAATGCTACCCCCACATGCCACCATCAAATAAGCCACCACCTATATCATTATTTCAAAATAAGTACAATGAGTAACCAAGACATAAAATCTATGAAAAACTAGCAAATCTACAAATTGGCTATAATTCTTATTAAAGTGAGTTACATAGTAGTTTGGTGAAACTAAGAGATGATACTTAACCTTGCATTGTTTGTCTTAACCTTTGAATCGTCTTGGACTGAAAAAAAACATACATGGTCTTTTTGGGCCTTTTTAAGATTTTAGAGTATGATATTATTTAGAAACAGTAAATAAATAAGAATGTATAAACAAAAGTTCAAATCTTCTGTGATACTTATAATGTTATCAACTTATATCATAAAACATTGTATATATGGTTTTTAACTTCAATAAAAATTATGATGTGATTTTGCAAGACCCAAAACCGAGATAACTACATATGAAATTTTGGATGATACTTAAAAGATCCCCTAGTAACTAATATCATATTATCACCACAAAGGTTATGACAAAATATTCCCAACTTTTTAAAATAAGTTTTTAAATAATGTAAACATTCAAACATATGTCACACTTCTTTATTTGCTAAATCATTATCTTTTTGGTTAGTTATTTTAGCTAAAACCCGTATACACAACATAGCAAGGAAGGCGTACTCTATATCGTAATGTAAAATTATGTCGACCATATCGATTTTTCCGAAATGCACATGGTCCCAAAAGAGTTAATTTAGTTTTAATAAAGTTTCTTAAAGTTGTCATGAATGAAAGACAGAAAAAGTAGTTAACCTGATCACAGACAAAAAATATCCAAGCTTTATTCATCAAGTTCTTGACCCATGAAGAAATAAGAGACACCAAAGCATAGCCAGCTGAAATAGCACTAATGCTGACAAATAACCTATCAAAAAACACCAAATCTGTAAGAATTCTTAATGGGTATCATTTAAAACATGTTAAAAAGATATGAAGTTACTTACTTGAGACCCTTGACACTACTGAACTCCAAGTCTCCATATATTTCATTTTCTTCATGGTTAGTCAAAGTTAACCACATGGAAGCAATACATAGTGGTACCACGATCAACCTTAATGAAGAATCTATAACTTTAAGATTGTTCACATTTTCACCAAGAATCAGCATGTTGAAAATCAAGAAAACCCCACTTCAGATTTGAGAATATGATCTTGATATTGACTTTAAAGCTTGACTTTTGACTTTTGAGAAGGGGTTTAAGAAAGCAGCTTAGTTTTATGAGTTTATGGAATTTGTTGTGAAGAACAATGGGCGAATGAAACAGAGTAATAAACAAGGGAACTATGTGTGGTATGATTTGAGGTTGGTAAAAAGTGAAAGAACATGATAATGGATTACAGGTGGCAATAATTCTGTTTATTTGAGCTACCACAAGCACTAGTCAGTGTAAGAGTGACTTGAGGCTGATGTATAATAGCATTTGTGGTTTTTATGAGTTGCACCAACCACGTCTACATTGAGTATAGTACGTACTATCTTGTATCACTTTTATAATATGGGTCGAAACAAGACTCATATTACGTACTATCCGTAATAGGAGATTCAAGACAGCGTCTTGGGCACCCAAGACCGAGTCCTCCCTATTACACCTCCTCATGACCACGCATCTTCAACCAAGAAAATGCAAGACTCACTGAGTCATGCACTGTGTTTTTATGTGTGTGCGTGCGTGTTTGTTGGGTATATATGTGTTTAAGTGGGGTATATTTTGATGTTGAAGTTAGTTCTTTTATTAAACTAAGAGCATATGCAATGGTTGGTTTGAGGAAAAGCTTTTTACTATTTGAAAAAGCTTTTCAAAAGCTTTCTAGCATTTATGACCATAAATGCATCAAGTCATCAATAGCTTGAACCATTGCATATGCTCTAAGTTTGTAGTGAATTTGGTTGTAGAGACTAGATATAGAAAGCTGACGTGACGCTGAGATGGCGGTGGTGAATACGGCCTCATAGTCTCCTTATTACACCCGGCCTAGTATGTCCGCATTTAATGTCGAAACCTTTTTACCAATTTTTATTTAAATTAAGGGTTTTGTTAAACACAACCCTATGGGTTGTGTATAAGCCTTCTATAAATATAAAATTAACATTTACTGAATACTTAATGAACTCTAAACATTCAATAATTAACATCACTTACCTCTTTTATAATGTGGTTTCATGTCAAGAATTTTCAGAATAAACTTTACATTTTTTACGTAAACTTCACAGTACATATTCACTATTAAGATTTAAGATAATTTTTTTTTTTTTTTTTTTTTTTTTTTTTTTTTTTTTTTTTTTTTTTTTTTTTTTTTTTTTTTTTTTTAGGTAAAACATCTATAAAATATAAGTAAGAA
>LBNU01027368.1:0-5000 GCA_014162995.1 Artemisia annua | reverse complement strand
TTTTTTTTTTTTTTTTTTTTTTTTTTTTTTTAAAGGTATTGAACGTTTCTCTCGAGCTTATAGGCTCGTTTAACTCAAAAATATATATATAGTATATATATATATATATATATATATATATATACTATATATATTATAAAGTTCAAATACATTGACTCCATGAAGTCTTACCAGTATATAGTCCATCATTAACTACTGTCTTATGTTGAGAATTGTTTGCGTCAAACCTTCTCCCCCATAAGTCAAGGACTGGTTCCTGCTCATTTACAGAACCAGTCTTTCTCTAACTTCTCCTTGTCTTTCTTTTAGTGTTGTTTGCTGCAGGGGCTTAAGGGGGTGGTTCAAGTTGCCATTTTGTCTGCAGCTTTATATATATGTCGCTGTCCTGCAGGGTTCCTTCACCCCCAGCAACTTCTGCCTCTTTCTCTAACGGCTGATAATCTTATCTTTTACATAATCTCTGTTTTTTGATTGAGTTATATCACTATTGAATTCTCATCTCTTTTGTGATCTGTATTTATGGTGATTGTTCACATACTTACTTTGATCTCTTTCTTGTATGAACCATACTACTTATTATTTGAATCAAGGGTGGTTGGTTCGATTCTACCTGCGTTCTTAATATCTTTACAATCGTATCAGAAGCTTACGGCTCTTGATTATCGCTGCAAAGCTGGTGATTTAGGTTCTAGGTTTCATCTGATTTTGGGTGGTTTCCCGATTTAATTGGCAGTGGAGATCTGTTGATCGTGGCTGATTACGACTCTTCTGGGTTGGATTCATTGTCTCTGCGGTGGCAGTCTGGTGAATTAGGGGGTTGCATCTCAAGAAACCCCTATTTTCAGATTTTGGGGGTCTTGGTTTCTAGCTGGGTTTCTGCGCTGATTATTGAGGAGCACTGAATCCATTCACAATATCTCTTAACTACAAGTGAATTAAGAGTATTGCTGATTCTCTTCCGCTCGTCTTTACCATACGCACTGTAAGATTTATCTTTTCTTTCCCCTTTAAGATTACTTGGTTCAGGCTTAGAGGGCTTGCAAACGGTGTGGCTACATCTTGATCTGCCCCTCCCTGCAGAGGTGTGACATACCTGCTCTGGCCACACCCATTCCTCTAGCGCTGGGCTTTGCTAACTCTTTTGCGTGTCGAGTTCTGCTTGCTGCTTGTTGCTTTATTCTGTTTCTGATTAATCTGTTTACTTTTTATTCTTCATGGCTCCTATGTGGTAGTAATGAGGACTCCATCAGCAGGTCTTGATTTGAGTAGTCCTCTTATACCTGATGCTAATGATGTTAGTTCTAGTTCTCTCATATCTGTGAAAACTTTACTGGCACTGATAAACTATAGAGTTTGTCCACTGCCTATGCAAACTTGCTATTAATACTAAAATAAAACTGGATTTAGTTGATTGGCTACTTGTCTAAGGCCTCCTATGCTTCTAGTGCAGTTTTGCTAATCAGTGGGAAAGAGTAACTCATTGTGCCTTATCTTGGTTGCCTTAATTCTGGTGTCTGAAGATTGTATCTGTCAAAATGTTCCTTAAGACATGCTCATGATGTCTGGACTGAACTTAAGGAAACTTATGATAAACTTGATGGATCCATAATCTAAATCTTATGCAAAAAATCAATAACCTTCAAACAAGGTGAATTATCTGTTTCTGAGTATTATCATAAGCTGATTCTTTGTGGAGAGAGTTTGATATTATGACTAAATTGCCTAAAGTGTGTATGTGCTGCTTAGAGAAAGGATGTGTTATAAACACAATCAACTTATGAAACTTATGCAATTTCTCATTGGGCTTAATGATGTTTATCAAACCTATCAGAACTAGTATTCTCTCTAGAGAAACTCTTCCTGATGCTGAAAGAGCTTTTGCTATAGCTCTCCAGGGAGAGGGAGTCTCATAGGGCCATTTTTTCTTTCTCCTCTTACTTCTGGTCTGATTCTAAATCTCAAATTTGCTGTCCGTTTTGTTTCTAAATCTAATTGCGACCAATAATGGAAATAAAAGATCTTGAGAATAAGAAGCGTTTTTGACTTCGATAATAAAAAGTTTGTTGAATACTGGGAATAACCAATGGGAACAGAGGGCCAATCCAAACTTGATTTGCACTCATTGCCAATAAAATTGGTCACACTGTTGACAGATGTTTTGAACTTAATGGATACCCTCCTGTTATAACAAAAATCCGGCCAAAAACAAACTAATTTCAAACCTTCTTATCATGGCTATTCTAGCTCCACATCTGTGAAAATGGTTTCTTCCATGACTTACTAATGAGCAGATGTTGAAACTTATGACAGCCTGATCAATGAAATGCCCTCCCTCTAGCAATGTTCAAGCCAATATGTCAGTTATTAACAGCTTATGAACAATAATGTTTTCCTTCAGTATCATTTTCACAAGTTTTATAATCACAATACTGCCTTATGTAAAGTCAGTATTGGGTGGGATTATTGGATTCAGGGGAAATCAACACATGACCTTACACACTCTTAATTATGTTTAGCATTTGATTGATATCTAGTTTAAATCTTACTGGTTGGGTCACCCCCAAGGTACTCTTGCCTAAAATCAAATTCATTTGAAATCTTAAAACTTTCTGGAATAATGTCATCTATTATGAATGTGTGCCTTCTGAAGGTTTGTTTTTTTCTTATGAAAAGTTTACTAGATTTCTTTAACTTGTTCACATAATGTAATTTGAACTTCAACATTACCACTATGCAGATCCTTCCTGGTACAAACTCTACTGTCGGGGACAGTGTTCTTCAGTTCCATCATCTACCCGCTGATGATAACTGGTATTGGCTTGGAGTTGGTGTCTTGTTAGTTTACGCTTTGGTTTTCAATATCATAGTGACTCTAACTTTGGCTTATCTTAATCGTAAGTGCTCAGTTATTCATGTTTGGATATTTTAAAAGTCTTATCTTTTGAAGTTTAATGACCTTTTTATCTTGCACTGCAGCTCTGAAAAATGCACAGATAGTTCCACCTTCAACCACGGATGGAGGTTAATATCTTTTACATTTGTATATTTAAAAAATATAATGATGTAGACATGTCGTTATATACAAACGTTAAATCATATATGGTGAATTTTTCCTATCAATCTACTTTTTTGCTTGTTGATTGTCATTACTTGATATTTGTGATTTTGATTTTGTTCTACCGTTATCCTTATCAAGGGGTAAATATAATTAGTAAATATTTTTATAAAGGTATATTTTTATGCAGATGACAATCAAACAACACCTGCCAAAACTGATACTTGTTCTAAGAAACATGGAATGACTCTTCCTTTCAAACCATTATCAATGGCTTTTCATAATGTCAATTACTATGTTGACATGCCAAAGGTACATTATTAAACACCTTTCTGAAACATATAACTGCCCATCATTTACCTTACTCATAAAGTTGAATCCCCTAACTTTCAACAGGACATGGATTTGGAAGGTGTGTCAGAAAGGAGGTTAAAACTTTTGTCAGATGTAAGTGGAGTGTTTTTGCCAGGAGTTCTCACTGCATTAATGGGGTCAAGTGGAGCAGGAAAGACAACGTTACTAGATGTGCTTGCTGGTAGAAAAACGGGTGGATATATTGAAGGGGATATTAGCATATCAGGGTATAAAAAAGAACAAAGTACTTTTGCTAGGGTCGCTGGTTATGTTGAGCAAAATGATATACACTCTCCTCAAGTGACAGTTATTGAGTCTCTATTGTTCTCGGCCTTTTTGCGCCTTCCTGGTGATGTCAGTGAAAAACAAAGACGGGTTAGTTTCCACTAAGTTGTTAACCAATGTGATAGCATTAGAAGTTGCAAATTTTGGTCTGTTTACTCATTAATGGGTTGATTTGGGTTGTGTTCTATCTCAAACTAGTCAAATGGGTAAAGGGAACTCATCAGACGTGCTGCAAGTTATCAAACGTCTATCAGTCTATTGATGATGCATACAACCTTCTAAATTCATTTATTTACATACGTAGATTATTATCTAAATTGTACTTTTATATAATTATTAAAGGCATTGGATTTTTGTAAAACAAGTTAATGCATCAGTTACAAAAAGTTTTTAAGCTGGATAAAAATTGTGGGTCAACCCGGCTTAGTCAGTTTTAACTTTTAAGTCATAACAGAATAATAAGTTAATAACCCATAGTCCCATACCCGAAACATGACACATTTTCACCCATACTAGATAAAATGGCTCATTTTAACCAATACCAGATAAAATGCCCCATTTTAACCCACTAGAAATGACTTTATGACCCCCTTTTTAACCTATACTATAGAAAATGACCCATTTCAACAAAAAATACCTGGTTTAAGCCATGCTAGAAAATGACCCACCTTAACATATACAAGAGAAAATGACTCGTTATAATCCATAGCATAAAAATGACCCATTATAAGCCATGCTAGAGAAAAGACCTGTTAGAACCCATGCTAGAAAAATGACCAGTTTCAACCCTTGGTAGAAAAAAGACCCGTTTCAACCCATAGCAGAAAAATGATCAGTTTCAACCTATACTAGAAAAATGACCCATTGTAAACCAATACATTACCTTCCCAACCCGTCCATCTTGCCACCTCTGTATAGTATATTTACGTTTACTTAACAGATCCTTATTATTCACCTTGCGGCATTATTAAACAGGACTTTGTAGAAGGAGTGATGAAATTAGTTGAGCTTGATAATCTAAGAGATGCTTTAGTAGGGTTGCCTGGTTGTACCGGGTTATCCACCGAACAAAGGAAACGATTAACAATTGCAGTTGAGCTTGTTGCAAATCCCTCTATAATATTCATGGATGAGCCTACATCTGGACTTGATGCAAGAGCTGCTGCTATTGTGATGAGAACTGTACGTAATACAGTTGATACTGGAAGAACAGTGGTTTGCACCATTCATCAACCGAGTATTGAGATTTTTGAAGCATTTGATGAGGTTTGTTACTTGAGCTATATTTCACATGTTTTAAAATCGT
>LBNU01027366.1:4434-20098 GCA_014162995.1 Artemisia annua | reverse complement strand
ATATATAAACATGTGTATAAAAACTATTAGACTAAAAGTGAAACACTCGACAAACCACAAGGACCAAAAATAATGTAGTTAACTCTTTTATTTAACAATATAAATGAAAAGACAAAAATGCCCTCAGATTTAACAGTCAAAGATGGTCAAACAAACGGTGGACCAAGTTTTGGACCAAAAGTGTTACGGGTCGTCAGATCTTGGACTTGATCCGTTACGTTTTAAACTATTGGACCAAAACCGTTATACCCGGTAAACCACGAGGACCAAAAATGTAGTTAACTCGAATTTTAATTTGCTTTGCCATTTAGATTTCCCCATCTCTTTTGAACCAAACATGGTAATTGGGGGAATTTTAATTTCAAATTCCCTCAAATTCCATGAAATTACTCCAACCAAACGCCCCTTTATTGTTGTAGAGTTATGATCAAATGATAAGAATAATTAAAAGGGTAAAGACCATAAAATAACAACTTACTTTCTAAAATTTACCGAGATGAAACACTTACCTTTTTATCAACATTTATGCCAACGAAACTTTCAAATATTGTTCTGAGGTGAAACACTTACTTTTTTATCAATATTTAAGCCAACGAAACTTTCAAATATTGTTCTGAGGTTAACAAAAATACCCTTGAAAAAAAGTGTTTCATCTCAGAACAATATTTGAAAGTTTCGTTGGCATAAATGTTGATAAAAAAAGTAAGTATTTCACTTCAGAACAATATTTGAAAGTTTCGTTGGCTTAAATGTTAATAAAAAAGTAAGTGTTTCATCTCGGTAAAATTGAGAAAGTAAATTGTTATTTTATGGTCTTTACCCTAATTAAAATAAGAATGATAAAAATTAATCACAACCACACATTTCAGATGCACATACAAAAATGAATACATCTATTTTCAAATTTTCCCTCCTCATTTGAAATATATGGCTAGAATTACTTCTTACCCTTCTCATTTTTATTATTCTTCTTATTGGATCCGTTCCTATTGTTGTAAGCGTTAAGATAATAAATGAATTTACTCCATCCGTCCCAAAATAAATGTCCAGTTTGACTTTTCAGAGTCAAACTGGTTCAAGTTTGACCTTGTCTATTTTTTCAGGTGTTATATAATACTTGATACAAAATATATGAATGGATTGTGTTTTAAATTCATTTTTCATTGGTATAATTTTCACAAGTATTATATAATACCAAAACAAAATATTTAAGGTCAAAGTTGAACCAGTTTGACTCTGAAAAGTCAAACTGGACACTTATTTTGGGACAGAGGGAGTATTAAACTAGAATGATATTCGCGTATAGAGACTAGATTTTATAGCGACAACATTTATATTTGGGATATTTCGGTTGAATGTTTCGTTTAACATTTATGCATGAAAAAAAGTTGTAACATATGATAACTCAATTCAAAGAAAATAAAACATGTAATGTCAGTTAAAATTACTAAATCTTTACCATTTTTTACAAATTAATCTCAATTGCGTTCTCAATCCTGATCCGTATTTCAGTCCCAGTTTGTTAAACTGAAACTTGTATATATGATGTTGTTGTTATCTCGGATGATGATGAAAGACTAGTTAACGTCAATTGCTGAACGTAGCGCGAACCACTTAACCACAGTACTCAACTATAACTATTTGCCGCTATAAATTACATCGCTACGCATGGGTACACACGTATCTCTACTATATATAAAGAGAAAATATTTTTACCTAAAAACTCTTAAAATGATAAATGTTAAATCACTATTATGCCCTTGTGTGTTCCAATATGTTGTTTTAAAAATTATCCAATCTTTGTTATCGTAACTTAAATCCGACATAACCGTCTTATGGACGCTACCTATTCTGGGAATTGTTTTCATTTAAATTTGAGTAAATCACAAAAATCGTACATGCAGTTTGGCAAAATTGCAGATTTCGTCTTTAACCTTTCGAAAATGCAGGCATCTCTGCAGGGAACTTTGGGTTGCAGTTTTCGTCCTTGGGTTGCAGTATTTGATAAGGGCATTTTAGTCATTTTACTTTACAAAGGAACGAAAACTGCAACGCAAAGTTCTCTATAAGGATGGTGCCTACACTTTCGAAAGTTTAGGGATGAAACCTGCAATTTGACCAAACCACAAGGACAATTTTTGCAATTTACTTTTTAAATTTGTTATTTTACATTGTATGCACAAACATTACACGAAACATGCACTTAACCATAAAATCAAAACGATATTTAAATTTGTTATTTTACATTGTATGCACAAACATTACACGAAGCATGCACTTAACCATAAAATCAAAACGATATATATTTGACGCTATAAAATCTCGTCGTTGTACACGGGTACTTGTCTAGTCTTTTACAAAATACGCAAATCCAAATACTGTTTCTAAAAGTACTTAATTTTAAGCAGTTTAAAAGTACTTTTCTTTTAAGCATAGGCAGAAGAAGAAAAAAATAAGCAATCTTGTACACCCTCTAAAAGTCCATTATATTTCCATAATATTCTAGTAAACTTCGGATATTATTTTTTCAGGTGTGATTTATCATCCATTATTATGTGCTGAAGGAAATTTGAATGGTATCGAACTTTACAGAAAGAAGAAAAAAGAATTATACAACAACTAAAGCAAACACCTAGCTTTACCAACTCATACCAACAATCAACAAACCAAACTAATTAAACTATGTACAAGTGTATATTATATAATAAAACACGTATAACTATATGTATCAATATATGTACATGTTGTTGTTGCGTATTTTACAATCAAGAAAGCCAGATTCTTTCGTGAAAGGTGGCCTCATTTGTCAATGGGAGGTAGCTTAGCTGCTGCTTAATTTTATACCCATATTGCTAATATTTAATCTGACTATACTTGTTTATTATACATATCCATCTTTTTTTTTTTTTTTTTTTTTTTTTTTTGAACAGAGATTTCATTAACAAGCCCCACAAAGGAGGAAATTACAACATAACAAGTTACATCGAAACATAACAAGTTAAGTTACAACAAGACATACACCAAATAGCTATGACACATTAAGCAACACCTTAAAGAGGTGGGGGGAATCACCCAAGTGAGCTTTTTGTAGGCACAACTATTTAAAGGTGTAGCTCGACAAAAGAACATACAAAGAAGAAAATAAGCATCCTAACCGGAGCTATACCAAAACCTAACAGATCTAAGATAGATCCCAAAGTAGCTAACAAACCGTCGATGACCGACCACACACAACAGCTCTGAGGAGACCAATACACCGGATCTGAGCAGAAACCATGGCGGCAGCAGCAACAAACAGCAGCAACTACAATAAGGAAAAGCAGATCTGCAGGAAAGCTTTATTCGGACAAGAAGAGACACAAGAAATAAAAAAACCGGACGACCGGCGAAAGCCGGCCGCCGGAAATAAAGAAAATGATCGGAGTGTTTGTAGAGGTAGGTGGGAGAATTATTTGAGAGAGAGAGTGTTGAGAGAGAGAGGTATTACGAATGCATTCATCTTTATAAAGATCGTATTATTTTTTAATCAGAAACACACGAGAAAACGACTTTCTTTACGTGTTCAGCTTTTGAGAAAAAACTTGTTATATTCATTCCTTAACTGTGGGATTTGCAGTGCTTTTGAGAAAACTTGTTATGATCCCGAAAGTTATCTTGCTTAAGAATTACGAGTAACATGTAAACACCATCCACTAGCTAGCTTATCTGCTTATGTAAGATTGTCCCGAAATATTATATAGTCACTGAAATTTGTGCAGGCGATAATGGTATACCCTTTCGTCTACTCCACCTTAGCATGTGGCTTTTTCCATAAGTACCCCAATTCAAAGTCACCCCTTTAAAATATGCATGGCCTCAGAAAGAGGGTATACAACACATAAGATATAAATGCAAAAATATCAACAATAATTTCTCAAGAATATTATATGTTATGTCAAGTTCTGATGATGCACTACCATTGGTTTATAAGATACAAGTGGATACCATGATGTCAAGTTTGTATTTTTTTATTGGCGAATATAACCATCCAATGGGGATAAATCGTTTCTTGATTTGCAAGTATGCTATGATAAGTACAAGTAACAAAAAAATTGTGTCAAATCATAATCCAATGATTGTGAAGTTGTGTTTACATTTGTTAGAATAGGGATAAACCATCCAAATATGAAAAAAGATTTAAAAAATGACACACGTACAACTATAAAACTTCAAAGAACGTCATTCAACTTAGATTATAGTTTCACTTGTACCAAGTTAAATTTGTTGTAAAACTCTAAATAAACAACTAAAAGAAGGCAACCAATACATAGGTTACATTATAATACTTTGATGTCTACGTAAAAATTCTCAAAAGAAAAGGAATCCTAGATTTCATGTGTGTTTTTCGAAGCTTGGTTGCTTGGTCTAACATTAATATTCATGACGGCTTGTTGTTGTTTCTTTCGTATGGTTTATAGCTACAAGAGAGATGTTTAAAGATGTTTGAGCTCTTGGACTCCCACAATCGTCGTGACAAGAAGACATAGTCCGTAACTTGTAACATTATTATTGTAACTACTCGTCCCACATTTGTAAGATATATATATATTAAACATTTATAAGCTTGAATTAGTGAGCTACAGTACTATTCTTTAATTTTTTCTTCATGACCTTTTGTTGAACCGGAAAATTAAACATCCGAGCACTCTATTGCTTTCGGCTTTAGGAGTGTTGAATTTTTTTTTTTTTTTTTAAATCAAACGAACTTCTTATACAATAAACTATTTGAATTTAGGAGAACGTCTAAAATCAGTTGTAAACCTTTGAGAAAGAAAACAAGAAGAAAGGGTCAGGAAGGTAATTAGAAACGGTCAAATGTAGATAATAAAAAGTCAACGGTGCTACCAAGTCCAACCACAACACAAGACGTTAATTAAGATTCTCCCAAAAACATAAAAATACGCGTTTAATTGCCGGATTAATTCTGCAAGTAATCATCGAAAGCAACAGCCACATGTCATATACGATATTTGATGTTGCCACTCTACTTAACGTATTTGAAAATGGCCAAATGGGACATATATACTTTTATATTGTATCTACGGATAACACATAAAATCAAAAGTATGTGATCTAAATTATGTCATTGGCTAATAGGATATCATTCAAAGTGACTTAGTGTCAAAACAAAAACTAGTAAATATCAGGTGTTGTTTTTGGTTGTGATTGCGGTCGCCTTATTAGCAAATTGTGGTTAAATGTAGTTTTGGAGAAAAAAAACCTGATATAGCGCTGATGTTAGAGGATGACCACATACTTACGGTCACCATTTAGCCTTATCCGTAGATACTTGTAAAGAAACATAAATTTACAGCTAAAACATTGTGGTTGCCCGTAAGTATTAGCCTTATCCATAGATACAGTATAAAAATTTATAGCTGTAAATTTATGTTTTCTTTACAAGTATCTACGGATAAGGATAATAGTAATGATGACCGTAAGTATTGTGGTCACACTTTATCGCTTAGTGCCGGATCAGATTTTTCTCTCCAAGACTACACTCAACCACATTTTCCTAATAAGACGACCGCAACCACAACAAAAGGCATACCTCATAAAAAAATTAATAAAATAAAAAAATAATAATAAAATTTGAAACTCTCGATTGCAGGCTAACCATAACTTTGAAATGTTAGGGGTGAGAAGGGAAGTGGCAAGGGATTTCAATGGGCCGACCGAGGCATTAAAGATACAAATTACCTAGCATGTAATTATGGTTACTTACGTGGTCGTTTGCATCAAACAAAAATTGAATTTGAAATACGTTATGTTGATATTTACTAGTTTTTGTTTTGACACTAAGTCACTTTGAATGATATCCTATTAGCCAATGACATAATTTTGATCACATACTTTTGATTTTATGTGTTATCCGTAGATACAATATAAAAGTATATATGTCCCATTTGGCCATTTTCAAATACGTTAAGTAGAGTGGCAACATCAAATATCGTATATGACATGTGGCTGTTGCTTTCGATGATTACTTGCAGAATTAATCCGGCAANTATGCTTTTTGTTGTGGTTGCGGTCGTCTTATTAGAAAATTGTGGTTGAGTGTCTTGGAGAGAAAAATCTGATGCGGCACTAATGTGATAAAGTGTGACCACAATACTTACGGTCATCATTAGTATTATCCTTATCCGTAGATACTTGTAAAGAAACATAAATTTACATCTGTAAATTTTTATACTGTATCTATGAATAAGGCTAATACTTACGGGCAACCACAATGTTTTAGCTGGAAATTTATGTTTCTTTACAAGTATCTACGGATAGGATAATGACTAATGGAGTTGAGGTATTGTGGTCACACTTTATCACATTAGTGCCGCATCAGATTTTTCTCTCCAAGACACTCAACCACAATTTTCTAAATAAGGTGACGACCGCATACCACAACAAAAAGCATATCTCAATTAAAAAAATTAAGTAAATGAAGAATAAGTAAATTTGAAACTCTCGATTTGTAGAAACATTAACTTTGAAATGTTAAGGGTGAGAAGGGAAGTGCAAGGGGTTATCAAAGGGCCGACCAAGGCCATTAAAGATGAACAAATTACTAGCATGTAAATAATAGGTATATATCTTCGTGGTCGTTTGCATCAAACAAAAATGCAATTTGAAGAATTACGTTATGTCTGACTATTTCCCAAAAAAAAATAATAATAATAATAAATAATAAAAATAAAAAATAAAATAAAAAAATTGAAACTCTCGGTTGGCAGGCCAACCATAACTTTGAAAAGGTTGTAGGTGACCGGTCACCGATTGACTTGGGGGTACAAATTACCTAGCATGTAATTACGGTTTTTTACGTGGTCGTTTGCAACAAAAATTAAATTTGAGAACTTTCATATTATAATGATGATATTTACTAGATATTTTTTTTTATTTTTTATTTATTTATTTATTTATTATTATTATTATTATTATTATTATTATTATTTTTTATTTATTTATTTATTTATTTTTTTTAACACTAAGTCACCTTGAGTGATATCCTATTAGCCAATGACATAATTTAGATCACATACTTTTGATTTTATGTGTTATTAGGTTATTTTTTTGAAAACAGAATAAAAGGAACTCTTTTTGTTCCTTACTGTCATTAGTGATAGAGCATGCATTGCATTTGGTCTAACTATCACAGTGTGATATAAAACAACAATTAGAACACATAAATCACAAATTCAATGGAATTTTCTTCTATGTCTAGATGAACACAACAAAACACTATGTTGTTCCACAACGCGTTTTTTCTTTTTCTTTTTCTTTTTATTATTATTATTTTTTTTTTTTAATTTGTTTTCCTTTATTTTCAAACTATATAATTTCGTATATCTAACTTGTGATAAAACTTATTTATCACGCCGTTTCTTCATCCAAATATTGCATTAAAACAATTGGGGCATCACATGTAAGTTAACGTCAAGATTAATGACACATAGTAATCGCAGACTTTAAATTTCATATAGATTGAAATGAAATGACATGGTTTTAAAACAAGAGTAATTATTTATGCATGCTACATGAAAGAGATGCAACAAAAGTTAGGTTAAAGATGGAATTCTTTACCAACCATTCTATTCCATCCATCTCATGTTTTCATGGACACCTCCATTCTACACATGCCACCACCCTGTTTATATTAACAACTCTATGCTTTAGACCATCTTTATTTGTATAATTTAACCCTTTTTAGACAGCATAGAGATATTAATTTTGTATTTAGTACTTAATCACATACAATTATTTATTTATTTATTTATTTNACAATAAGTTTGACGATAACCTGATGATGCTGATGGGTTAAAGCTAATTAAGTTTTAGTGTGATGTGCTAAAAAGAAGACCTTTTCTCTTCTTTTACTATGTTCTTATATATGGGTCAGTCTCGGTTTGGGTGAAATTATATTATGCGTTTTTCATTTCTTTAAGTTTGATTAGTTGTTAATGGCGTTTGTATTTTGCTGATCTAGGTTTGGAAATACCTTTGTAAAAACAGGTCTGTAACTAAAATCATGTCAAAGAACCTCTTTATTTTACGTCCTCTAGGGTTCTTGTTTTACATTACCAAATTGCGAGCAATACTGCTGCAGTAACTTGCTCAAGATTTTGTAATTACCTTTTTGTTTATTCTATAATTGGAGTTTGATTTGCATTTGGTGATTTTGAGATGGATTACACTTATATCCGTGATCGTGTGTGTCAATTGTTTCTTTATCAACTTAGCTCATGCCGTGCACGCAACCTGTATGTCGATTTTGCACACAAATTTATTATTTAGAAAAAAGGTTTCTATGCTTAGATAAGATAAGATGGTAGTTTGTTTTTTTTATGGATGGTTGATAGTGTGAAGCAACGTTTGTGATGGGTAAGTTTTGAGTGGTCCAAATGATTGCTGCAGGGGTGGTGGTACTGCATCAAATTATTGCAGGGCTGGTACTCTGGCAAAGACCCATTATTTTCTGCATAATGACAACTGTGTATGATTCATAATTCTAAAGAAATACCACTTACTGCTTAGAATAATATCATAAGTAATGGGTCGGGACTGTCTTGAGACGAGGTAGTTGAGAGGAACCACATCCCTTGCTCGACTACACTGGGGTTCATTTACAATCAAGACACTTCAGGTCAGTCTGGACTTCGCCAATCAAACATTATCATCACCTCTATATGGGACCAATCACGACCTCCAACTAGCATTCGTAGGCCATGACAAGTTATAGTCGAGATCAATGATCGCTAGTCTCAACTGAAAACCGAAGGCTAGTCTTACAGTTCTAGGTGTCATGGCTTGAGCCATTTCGCCATCTCAGCATTCCACTTTTCACATTTACATAGCAAAATACCCCATCACTCATGGCTTGAGCCATTTCCACTTTTTAGGACACACCGTTTTATTTTTTTATTTTTTTACAATTTTCAAACAAACTAATTTTAAGTCATTTAAATAAAAATACAAATTACATTATGAAGAAAAAAACATACGAAAATAGAAAACATATGAAAAAATATAAATAAAAAACGCTACGAAAATATACAAATACATCAACTTATCAATAAACTAATTTTCTTCTTGATATCGTTGCCAAATATGCTCCATAAGATTTCGTTGAAGACTTACGTGTGTTGGTCTATCACGTAATTCTTTGGCTTCTGTTGATCCAAGCATGTTGCATATTTTGTTGCGGACTAATATACAATTTGTTTACTCATTACAAACTTTTGATCTTTTAAAATCATGTTATGTAATATGTTTCACATGTAAATGATTCTTCGTAGCTTGTTGATAGTGTAAGCATGTGCCAGTTGTTCTATAATTCCCCAACATTCTTGGAGAACACCAAAAGCTCGTTCAACATCCTTTCGTGCACCTTGTTGTCGCCTATTAAAGTGTTCGTGTTTCTCGTCTCGTGCTACCGAAAATGATTTCACATAGTTGCTCACTGTGGATAAATCTCGTCAGTTCGGTAATACCTTTTTTCACATGTAGTTCCATTTTCTTGAAACACAGCCACAGGGTTTTAAAACGGTAAGATCATTATTCGCACCTGCTACCCCAAAAAATGCATGCTAAAGCCACAAATCGTAAGAGGCAACAACTCCAAGCATTATAGAGGGATATTTTTTTTATCGCCTCTTCCAAATTGCTCGTGATATGTTTTCTGACAGTTAGTAAATTCCCAATGCATACAATCAATGCTTTCAAGCATTCCCGAAAACCCATGAAATCTCTTATGTGTTGCATATAAATTTTGAATGTTATTAATTATAGTCGGGTTTCCTTAAATACTCAGCCATGAACAAATCAATAACGCACATAGTAAAAAAAAAAAAAAAAAATCTAGACAGTAACGTTGCACAATTTTCACCCATTTGTAAATATTCATCAAATGTGCAGGTGTTGTGCAGTATGCCATTTGGCGTATAGCGGAAGTGCATTTCATAATAACACTAAAACTCATTTGACCGTAGCATCGGGTCGGACTTCAAAGAATTTAAAATGCTCGGGAAGAGGATCGTAAGTATAAGTTTCAATACCTTTGACTATTTCTAAAAATAGTTTTCTGCTCATACGATATCGACGTCCAAATAGGCCTCCGGATATTTGGATTGTCTCCAAAATAGTCGTCCAACAAACGTGCTTCAGCAATATCACGGTCACGGTATATTGGATGACGCGTTTGTGAAGGTTGAGCTTGTTGTTGTTGCAACGATTAGTGATATTGATAAGCTTGTGTCGTAAAGTAAATGTCACTTTTATTATCGGAATCAGAAAAGTTTTGAATATCGTTATTCAGATTCATTTTGGTAAAGAGAATATGTTTTTTGGTAGAGAGAATGTGTTGTGTGTAAGATGGTTAATTTTGGGTAGTATTTATAATGGTGGGAAAAAAATTCAAATTTCTAACCGTTTAAACACATCCAACAGCTACTTTTAAAAAAACATATATAGAGGAAAAGCAAATGGGGCGGCGCTAGTATACTCATGCCCGAATTGGCACGGGCAAATGCAGTGGCGCCTAAATGCCAACGCCATTTGGCTTGTCACATGTGAACAAGGACGGAACCAGGACGTGATGTGACCAGGTGCACTTGAAATAAACTAAACAATACTCCAAACACAATTTTTAAAGACCGGGTGCATTTAAGTAAAATCGGTGTTTTTTTAACAAAATTAAAGACACCCTTTGGTTCCGTACCTGGATGTGAACGGATTTGTGCGACGATACCGAGAGCTCTTACTAAAGGTGCTAGTCTATGCAGATGATATTATTGTGAAAAATATAACTCTATGACCGAAGATTCTTTTGGTCAAATATAAGATGTATTTCAATGTTGAAATATGGTTATGACAGTTAGGATTCACTACAACCACCAGATAATATATCCTTTGAGAGTTTGTCTTTAACTGCATGTGAAGGGTGGGTATTAGACAAGCTGGAGGACGACACTCTTACGTTAACTTTACTCTGTTATTGTACAAAGATCCCTTTACTTTTGTATGTATGTGTTTTTTAGTCCCTGTGAGCTAATGCAAGAAAGTTGATACACAGTTGTGTTTATTCTTACTTTACCACTTTATAATTTACTAATGCTATATTGCTATCAAAAGGTCGGAATCAACACATGCACCTAACAACATGTTGGTTGCAGCTATTAAAACTTCGCATTTATGTCAACATGATTAAAACTAATCAAACTTGGTGAATAAAGTTGATAACTTGATAATTTTGATTTTAGGTATTGTTATTTTCTTCTGGTTGTGTCAAGTCCAGTGATCAATATGCAGTGAACACTATAAAAGAATGTATAGTATCACAATAAACTATGTGAACCACTGTCTTTGTTAATAAAAAAAGAATGATAAACTCGACCATAGTCCTTAAGTATGGCTAGGGGATACCATTTTGAAGAAACCTCGTGATAAATGACCTTAAAATTTTAATCAGTGATGTAATTGATGCCTGCAGAAGTAAATAGTTCAAGCTTGAAGGAAGAAATAAACAAAATCTTAGGTTAAGTTATTCTCGTTACATAATAAAGGGGTGCTTTGATAATTGATATGAGTTTAGAAAATGATACTGTAATTAACTTTCGAGCTTATTTATAAACTATATATTTTTTTGGCAATTTAGTTTCCAGCTTTTGTGGGATGGCCCAAATTAATCCAGCCAATTATTCTGCACAAATATGGGCTAGCTAATGTAGGGCCAAATTTAAAAAAAAAATAAAATAAAATAATGTAGGGCCAAATTATATGTTATGGACTTATGGTCTACTGAATACATGACTAACGAATAGATTACCTCCAAGGCTCCAAATCAATCACAAACAAATTCCCATATTGAATATAAATTTAAATTATTAACACTGTATTCTTAAAAAAAAAAAATGGGATGAAAGAGAAAGTAAATATAAAAGAAGAGGAAGTAGAGAAGTGAAAGGAAAGAAATGTTGTGTTTTATTTCATATCGGGGACTACTGATGTATATCGATTGCGTCCACCTCGCAATAACTGCACAATTCCTAAGAACTAAACCCGCAATAGAACATACAACACTTTGTGGTCTACTAGGGGTGAAAGTAGCATTGGTTTGGGTGACCTGCCAGGAAGTTTCACATGAGGTGCATAAAGCAAAGCTGTGAGCCTGCGGGTAAAGCGGACAATATTGTGGTCTGAGTAGGCGGGATGTAACAACATAGTTGACCACTAAATGCTAATTCTAATATAAACTTTTTGCTCTAAATTCTAATTCTAATATAAACTTTTTGCGGAATGAAGCGCACACACATGTAACGTAATTGTTTGTGCTGGTAGTTTCATCTGGTGTTGACATGGCATGATGGCAGTGCTATTTAAACTTGTTAGCTAATAATGCCTATATGTATGACCCTTAATTGTTTAGGCCTGTTTAACTCTAGGGTTAGGTTAGTTTTCTTTTTATTGAATTTATGTTATTTTAGTTGTTCACTGAATCTGATCAATATAAATGTTCATTTCCTTTTGATTTCCAATGGTTACAGAGCCATGAATTGTTATACGTGAATTATTCGGTTGTCATTGCATCTTCGCCGGTCAAAAGAAAGAAAGAAAACGGTTACCTGTAAGTTAGGCCTATAAGCATGTCGTGTACTTGTTTAGCCCCGTTTAGCTCTAAGGTTAGATGAAGTTGTAGTCTATTTAATACTCCGTATCATGTTACTTTAGTTGTTGATTGAATATGATCGATATAACTGTTCATTTTCACAACTCACAGGTGAGTCACACGAAAGGTAAATGGTATAGGTGCATTTTTTTCATTTACTTTTATTTAGCTTCAAAAAGCATGACTAGCTGTACTTGTGGCACTTTGGCTCGCTTCAAGTGTCTAATCTATTCAAGAGCTATGCCAATGATAATCAAACTGGGATGTTTACAAGGTTTTATTGACCCAGCATTGCTGCGAGAATATATCATATTATGAGCAAAGTTATAATTTGTATAAATTCAAGCATTAAAGCAAACGTTAAAAAAAAAAATAATAAATAAAAAAAATAAAAAATAAAAAATAAAAAATTGATGGTAATTTCTTGAAAATTAGTAGCAGGGAAGATTATTCGTCTTTTGATATTAATTTTCAAGTGACACTTATTTCTTAACACTTGAGGAACAAAAAATTATGAGCTTTTCTATTTTTCAAATCTCTTCAATGTGATACCTATTAGCATCCATGATATTTTCCCGATACCTATTAGCATCCATGATATTTTTCCCATGTAATTGTGAAATAATCCCAAGTTTGGTTTGTAATTTTGTATCTTAACAATTCTTTCCATGAGCATATATGTTCTTCCCATGAACATAGCATATGCTGATATGCTCATGAGAAGAAGTGTCAAGATGCAAATCAAACTCTCGGTTATTTTGTAGTTGGATGGGGACAAATCCGCTGCAAAAATTTGGGGATGCAAATTCGTGTTTATGTGTACTGAGTTGATAAATGTGTTGTTTTTAAGAGCAAAATGGCGGAACACTCAACCAAGTTTGCAACCTAGTAATCTCTGAAATGCCAAAATCTAGTTATATAAGTTGAGATTAAAAAGTACGCTCATCTGATCGACCAGTAAATGAAAATATCAGCATTCAAAATCATGCACCAATTAAAAAAATAGGTAGTAATATTCTAATGACATGTATACTTTTCGTTACCTCTCAAGATTAATATTTCAACTTGGCGAGATGCAAGTAAAAAAAAGCCTACAAGTCATGTAAACCAAAGGGACATAGAAGTATCCATGCGTATCGTGACTTAATGATGTCGTAAACCTAGTTGATCTGGCAACTCTAACTTAACATGTAAGCTAGCTTTCAGCATTCTCGAGTGTGTAGTCATTCAAACCACCATTTGGTCCATTTGGAAACAACATGCTCTTCTCCTTGAAGAAGCCAAATATGGATATTCTTTTCAATCATACATGTTAAGCTATATTCTTTTACGTACGTGACTTAACATTACCGCCACCAACGGTAATAATCGTTCAGTAAAACATGACAAAGTTAAAACTTTTAGATTCAATATTGTTTTCTTTGTTGGATGGTTGTATAAAGGCCAGTCCGCATAAAAAATATCGTACTTTAGGCCAATTCAAGTTTTAGGTGTGCAA
The DNA here is from genome assembly GCA_014162995.1 of Artemisia annua. NCBI lineage: Eukaryota > Viridiplantae > Streptophyta > Magnoliopsida > Asterales > Asteraceae > Artemisia > Artemisia annua. The sequence continues at coordinate 5,903 of LBNU01027366.1, read as the reverse complement.
CTTTTTTTTTAAGGTATCAAAGTTAATTTTATATGCAATGCAAGGATTTTATTTATTTATTATTATTATTATTATTATTATTATTATTATTATTATTAAAGAGGTTATCTAACTATCTTATAATGGAGTAAGACCTACTATTAATAGAAATACTTAAAATTAAGCAATACAACTTCTAAAGCTATAAGTACAACAATCAATACTACTTATAGAAATTCCCCTCATATTTAGTATAACATACAATTAATACTAACATTAAATACAATAAATAAATCAATATGTACATTAAATATAATTAATTAACTGGTCAATAAATACAATTAATACACTTATTAAAACACCCTTAGATAAGAAATACAAATTATCAAGCATATTGTACAAGCAACTTAAACACAATTTCTGCATTAAATGTCACTAATACAAATAATAAAACACATTATACAAATTCAAGCCCGAACGGGCAACGGGCCGAATGGGCTCGAGCTCGAACGGGCACGGGCCAAACGGACTCGAGCCTGAACAGACACGAGCCAACGGGCTCGAGCCCAAACGGACACGAGCTAAATGAAAATTTTGATATCTGTAAATTTATTGTCAAAAGCGGACATAATGAACTAAAATACATGATTTATCGGAAAATTTTATTTCAGGGTACCCACCGCCGCAACGCGCGGGAACCCTGCTAGTTGATCATAATTTATTTTAGCCAAAATGACTTTTAAATGCTCACTAATAACGATACATCACATTAGTTAACCACTTCAGCGAGAAAAATGACTAGATACCTCTCTCGAGAAGTAGGAAAAACCTCACAAAACCTTACATTACACGTAATATTAACTTTGGTGCCTTGAATTAAGAAATAGAAAGTCGGATACCTAAAATTTTCAAATTGGCCTAAATTAGAGTACCTTTTTGTACGATTTACCGGTGAAATATTAACTTTCTATACTGTGAGAATATAATCTTACCATTCAAATAAGTTTGATCGTTTCAAACACTTCGAATGACAATAAACTCGGTAAACACTTCAACTTGTTCGGTACATTTTACATATACCGTTCAGTTAGCAGATTAAAATCAATCTTAGAAGTCTTGATGTTTATTTTTTTATTTTATTTTATTTTTCTTCTTAAGAACAATGTCGATAGCTAATCTTTATTTGAAATGATTATTAATCTTTACTTGTAAGAACACAATAGATCGATATATAAGAATTAACAATATTTCAACATATATATGTACAATGACACGTCTTTGGATCTTGACATTTCCCCACTGCAGTCTTTCCCAACAAATCACGACAAGCTGAGTTGCAATCTTTATCTGGACAATTATTTTTCCATGGAACATAGTAATCACATATCTTGAGATGTATCTTCATATTAGTAATCTGATTATCACCTAATGCAATCATTAGTATTAGTATCCAAATAATTTTAAATGAAAGAAAGAAACACATCAAAACG
>LBNU01027365.1:61324-74218 GCA_014162995.1 Artemisia annua | reverse complement strand
TGTGGTTTGATCGTTCTATCTCTTTACTTACATGCTTTACATATATATTGTGTTGTGATTATATATTATCTTTGAGTTCTTCAAAGTATTTCCATTCATATAATAAAGCAAAACGTCACAATATATCTTTAACTAAAATGGGTAATTTGTAAAAGATAATTAAATTAAAAAGCGGTAAACTATTCAACCCCCCTTCTAGTTTTCCACATACTATACTAGACGAGTACCCGTGCATAGCCACAAAATTTTATAGCGACAAATAGTTTTAGTGATAAAAAATAGTTTATGGGTTATAAACGAAAAATTATAAAAGTTTGAGGATTTGGGATAAAACATAATGTTTTGAAACCCGGTTCGACCCGGGTGGTTCAACCGATTGAACCGTTCCGATCGAAAAATGGGTCAATTTAAACAGGGTCAACCCGACAGGTTGTGTCAAAAAAACGAGTCAAATTAAACCGAGTCAACCCGCCGGGTTTAAAGCATCTCGGGTCAACACGGTTTTCGATGTGTATTAAGAGTTTCTTTTTGAAACATATGTTTCAACATTTCATTTTTTTAGTTTCAATATTTATTTTATTATGATGTTTTAAGTTTTTTCTTACCTAGTATAAATTTTTAAACATTTCACATATTGACTTTTTTCACTTTTTCACTTTTTCATATTGACCATTTTGTTTTTATATGTAGTATAGAAAAGATAGTATGGTTAATGGTGCAACTATCATTGAGAAAAAAGAAGTTAAGCTGAGGGTGCGAGAGCATTCCAAGGCTCCAAGCTGATGATTTGTCAAGCAGTTTTTAGGTAAGTATTACTTCCGAGTTCCGACGCATTTGGGGTTCTCAAAACCTTAATGACTTTAGGCAAATTCAAGAGATACAAGAACATGGTGAATTGGTGACTACAAACTACAAAGTACCAACTAACGGTTCTAGAACTACAAAGGCAATAAAAAATTGCTTTCATGGTACACATCACTGTAGCTCCACTTACAATCCGTCGTACCACCAAAAAAACCCAATTTTTTCGGATCAGAGGATGGCCGGATTTTTTTCAGGAGGTCTACCCAGTTGAATCTAAGAGATAGAGAAGAGGTGTGAGTCACAATGAATAGGGCGGGTCGGGTATATCACACAAATAGCCTAACGGGCTCCACCCAAATGGTCCGGAAAAAAAAATGCTATGTTGCACTATTAAGGCCCGGTAAATGTAATATATACTAATTTGTGTGTTGTTCCATAGATATATTACTATTGTCTCTCCAAGTTATTAGTGGAAAATCCAATTAGAATAAACCGACAAATTTGCATTCAAAGTTGTATAGCTAGGTTCAATTCTTAAAATCAAATCTCTTGAACTTTAGAATTGTCCGATAGAACAATGCAATGCTGAAGAATAAGGACTTACGACCTTTTTGATACCTAATGTGATGATGCTGGCACTTAACTAATGATCCCTCCATTTAGAGTCTACATGTTTTACTTAGATCGAACGAGAAAGTACGTATTGTTGATTTTTGCAACAATGTATGGTACTTATTTTAGTGAAATCTGTGGTTAAAAAAAAAAAAAAAAAAAAAAAAGATTAAGCTGGAAAATAACATTAAACTTTTTCAAGTATACCGATTTGTTACGTGAACTTTTTTTGTTCCACTTAAGGTTACGTACTTTTATGTTTTGTTTTAATTTCCCTAACGTTTACAGGCTGCTGGTTAAATTAGTATAAAACCGGAAAAAAACATATGTGGCATATTTAATACTTGAGTAAATTGCATGGATCATCCTTCTGGTTTGTCCCAAATTGCATCTAATGTCCCTAGTGGTTTTATATTGCATTGACAATTCTTAACTTTTCAAAATATTACACCCATAATCCATACACTTAACTTCTGTTAGTTTGCTCGGTTAAAATTATGAAAATGTTTATAAACTTTTTTTAAAAATTACAAAAATTTTTATAAACTTTTTTACTCCGTTAAAATAAGAAAATTTTTATAAACTAATTTTTAAATTTGAAAAAAAAAATTATTACAAAAATTTTTATAATCTTTTTTCTTTTTAAATTACGAAAATTTTTATAAACTTTTTTTGCTCCGCTAAATTAAGAAATATTTTATAAACTAATTTTAAAATATAAACAAAAGTTTTAAAATTACGAAAAATTTTATATTATTTTTTTGTTTAAATTAATAAAATTTTTATAAACCTTTATTGCTCCGTAAAAATTATGAAAATTTTTATAAACTAATTTTTTAAAATAAAAAAAATTATGAAATTACGAAAATTTTATAAATTGTTAATGAATCTAGAAAAATTTGAAGATTTTTTTAGCTATCCGAAAAATAAAATTTGAAAGATTAAAATCAAGTTAAAACAGCCGAAACTTTTTATATTTTTTAAAAATACTTAAAAGCAATGGATTTATGAATAGTTTAAGTTGTTACCAAAAAATAGTTTTCAATTTTTTCTGGGTTCATTAACAGTTTTTATAAAATTGCTACATTTTATAAAGACTTTTTTAAAAACTATTTATTTAAATAGCTTTAAAAAAATTCTAAGTACAAAAATTATGAAATATTTCGTAGCTTTAAAAAAATTCTAAGTACAAAAATTATGAAATATATAGATGCAATTTTGTAAATTCTAGTGTTTTTAAAAAAATTCGTAAATTCTATTTTGAAATTTTTTCACATTTCAGAAAACTATTAGGGACTATAGATGCAATTTTGGACAAACCAAGAAGATGATCCATGTAATTTACTCTTAATATTTTATTTTAGCTGGTTCCGGTAAACAAGTTTGACGGTGCCGCAAATTAACACAAAACAAGAAAGTATGTTACATTAAGCGGAACAAAAAAAAAAAAAAAAAAAAAAAAATCACGTATCAAATCGGTATATATTCGAAAAAGGTTGTTTCAATTTTTTAGCTTAATCAAAATAAATAAATAAATAAAAATAAAAAAAATAAAAGAAGCTGGACAACGGAAATTTGGCTTTACAATCAAGCATTGGATTGAAAAGGGCAAATTGCCATGTGTTTAGTTATATACACATACTAGTAAAGCCGGCCCGAGATTGCCAAATAAATATTACACACAAATAACAACTACGATCATGACAATCATATAACACAACTGCAACAATCATAACAGTGAAGCAAAAGCATTGCGTTCACTAACTTAATGTTTTAATACTTATATATAAAACTGAAATAGATAAGAGTCAACTATGATTCTATTCTACCCATTCCATTGCCTGCCTTCTTGACTCAATCCCACTATACTCATCACTTTCACAGCATACAACTTAACACCATATCCCATCATATTATTAGTAGTGTGCACAACTAATTTAAGTATTTTTGTGAGTTTATATATATTAATGTTTTAGATCAACAAATTTAACATAAATATATAGTCCTCCTTGGTTAAGATCTCCCTTGACCAACAAATAGCAATAGCTAATAGCTGCAATGTATTCCTTCTTGTTAAGTTCACAAGTCCTTCTCTCACAAACCTTGTCAAGAATGTAACGTCGTCGTGAAGTTGAGAAAAATATGAAGTCATAAAATAACTGTAGAAAATCGCAACCTAGCGAGTAAGCAATTATGAAGAAGTCACCAATAATTTATGAAAAGTGTAAATAAACAATAGAAAAGGTCCACATGTATCTTCATGTACATTAATATCAGTTGATTACATTGGAAAGAACACACTATAAGAGCCTAAAAAATCTCACTAATTAGCACGATGATTGTAAGAAGAAAGAAAGGTGGATGAAAGCCTACATGCAGTGGTGTTATGTTTGTCAGTGTGTGTATAATAATATGGCCAAGTTGATTGACCAAAAGAGTTGAAGCATATATACTTCGCCAATTTGAGGATAGGAAAAGGAAGGAGGATATGGAAAGAAGGAGAAATGAACAAAATGCGGTAAATAGGAGAAACAAGAGTAAAAATCAATATCAGGAGGTAAGAAATAGTGGTAATACAACTACTAACAATGAAAAAGGGAAAAAGGAAGGAGTGTGGAAAAGTAAAGAAGTGAATAATGGGAATTTTGGGAAAAAGGGCTATTATGATCAAGAAACACCTTCCGGAGGTCGATGTTGATCGAAATACACCATTATTCTAGAGAGAGAAAGGTGAAGAAAAGTGTTTTATTGAAATGAATAAATGAAATGAAGCTTACACGATTTCCCACACCCCTCATGGAGAGTCATGAGGGATATTTATAGGCTCAACATATTACAAGTTTGCCTAATGTACATAAGTAGTCCCTTTTGGCACAACTTGCTACATATCTAGTCCAATTCACGTATGTGACGTTATCATTATAAAAGAGCGAGGCTAACAATCTCCCTCCAAGATATCGTCACACGTGAATGGTTACAATGAGACCTATAAACAACTAAATTCCAACAATAGTAAACTATGTTGATGTTGTTGAAGCGCTGAGTCTCTGTAGTCTAGATACTGAGGCAGACTTGAAGTTCTTCTCTTCCGATGATCTCGGCATTTGATCTTTGGCACTGGCGGCACTGATTTACGTAGCTCTGAACTTCAGCTGTAATGGTCTAGTTAGGTTATTACTCCCTCCTAACTAGTGAGCCTTTTTCTTTTACCTGCTCCCTCCCAAACTGACAACCCTTATGACATATCTTTAATCTTCTAATCACGCAGCGGATAAAGTAGACAAGACACTTTGAGATCTTCAAGATGGTTGTGTGGTCGGGTAGCAGCATAGCAACATAACTCACATAACATTGCATTCAAGTTGGTAATAAGCCCCGATGTGCACATACTTGGTACCTCTTGGTACTTATTTGGTATTAAGCACAGTTCCCTCAATCAATCCAATCACAGAAGATGAAAACACTACTTTTTTCCTTCATGTACTTCTCCCTCCTGATGGTTGCGAGCTATCGGAATCATCATAATCTTGTGTACACACCGTAAATTACCATTTACTTGATGCAATTTTGAAGCCATAACAGCTCGTTGAAGCATATTTTGTGAGTATATGTTGTAAAAATATGACTCTCTTTTTCTACAATCTCATCTCGTCTCTTCAACCTATACGCGACCTCTTCAAATTCCAACCATCTAGTAAATGACCACTGACTAGAGTGTTAAGACCAAGAATCACTATTCAGGAGGTCGAGGATGCTCGAAATAAAGGTTATACATGGTAAAATTAGATTAAAGAATTGGGGAAGGTGTGTGTGTTTTTCTAGAGAGAGAAAGGGAAAACCACACACACCTCCTTATTACAATGAACATCCACCTCTCCTAGTTGCCACTAGGAGAGTATTTATACTACAAGTCACATAAACTATGTCCTAATGACAGAACAAGTCCTTGTGCTTTGCTACTATTGCAATTTCCACATATAACATTATTTTCAAGGCTAACAATCTCTCCCCAAAGTAATGTTATATGGGAATTGCTTACAATGTTCCCTACAAGCACAATTAAGTAAAACACAATACAAAACATAAGTACAGCAGCTCCGAGAGTGGTCTTCAAGCACCATAGCTTCACTTATCCATCTGAGTCTTCTCAGCTGCCATCACTTTGACTTGTAGAGGAACAATGTGAGCGAATCTAATTAGGGATTAACATTGACCATTACAATACACTCTCCCCTAATTAGTGCTCTCCCCCAAACTGACAACATCTCTGATGAATGCCCTAACTCTGAAGAAGTCTTTTATGATAAACACATGCGAACCGTCTTTAGTCTTCAAACATGCAGCGGAATATGTAAAACGACTGTAGACTCGACCTTCTTCAAGATTTTCTGTTCGGGGGTACAACGTATCAACATCTTCATCTTCACCAAATGCATTCCAGCTATCTTATAATCAGCCCATAACGTACACATGTAATCAACAAAGGTAGAAACGGTTAAGCCTGGTCACATGGACCTTTAGTACTTCATAAAGTACATATTTAGTACACATTTCTCTCCCCTGATGATTGCGATCTCATCGAAATCAGCATACCAATGTGTATATGTAGTTGTAACCGGAAGCACCTTTAGCATAGACCATAATCAGCACGTGTGAAGATGTCGATAATCCCAATCTACTAACGATACCATATGAAATTGTCTAACTCTTTATCAACCTCTGAATGAACAACGACGGCTATTTCCATTAACCCCATAAGGAAGAACTCAATATGACGAACTTGAGAATGAAGTAAGATTCCCCAGACTTGTGACTTAAGCTTGTGGTTCGTGTAGTGACTAAGAACGGTGTAGAGAGTTCGTACTCCATCGAATCCCTAAGTACTCAATACTCTTCAACCAACCAACCATCAAGTATGAGACGTAACACCTCTTGATTATCCACAACTACGTGTGACACTGAGCACTACAACGTAACTCCTTTAAGTGATAGTTAACTAGGTCTTCGTCCGTCCACCCCTTGACCTATGAAAACTAGATAAACCAAGTCGTCGTCACCATTAATGTAACCCCTAGGTTAACATATTTATGTGCCCAACAAGTCATCTTCGCGGAATGGAAGAAAGAAAGAAGATGAAATAAGTACGTATCCATAAAACTTCACTTCAAACCCAAATAGATAATAAAGAATTCTCCTTGTAGTCACAAACTTCTGATATTAGCCATCGTCATTGTATTTGATTCTTGATCAGGATCTTTTTAAGCAAAACGTGGTGTGTTTTGAGGTGTGATATATTGGTATTTATGTAATGAAACAAATGAATTGAATCATGTTCAGTATAAGGTCTACCAATGATATCATGAAGTGGGTGAGGTGATATATTGGTATTTGTGTAATGAAACAAGTTAATGAATCATGTTCTGTATAAAGTCTACCAATGATATCAATGTATTGGGTGATGTGGTATTAGGGTTTAGGTTTAGGTAGTAAGGTTGTGATAAAATTTCGGCAGAGTTTCGTTTAGGTAAGTTCAAGTGAAGACCTTACTCGATGAGTGATAAGGTTGAACCAGCCTAACTCGGCAAAACATACTTGATACGAAACATGAAACTCGTACTCGAAATAACATACTCGCAAGCCATACTCGCAAGTCATACTCGCAAGCCATACTCGCAGACCATACTCGCAGACCATACTCGTAAGACCCAAAGCATACTCGCAAAACACTAAGCCTTACTCGCTAGAATTTTCCATACTCGCGAAGCCCTAATATTGATACTCGCTAAAGATGAAACCAGCCCAAAAAAACGTATAACAGCCACGAATCACCACGAAAAACACCATAAAAACCCAATATCCATACCCACTAATCGTTAGCAGCCTAATCACAAGATTTTAATGAAACCCTAGATTTTTGTGGCGCTAAAACCTCTCGACCAGCCACAAAAATAAGCAACGAGCCATCAAAACCCTAGACTAGCTACCCAAAACACCCAAAAACACCACGAATCACCCCTGGTTAGCTCTGATACCACTTGTTATGACCAAGAATCATTATTCAGGAGGTCGGGGATGCTCGAAATAAAGGTTAAACATGGTAAAATTAGATTAAAGAATTGGGGAAGGTGTGTGTGTTTTTCTAGAGAGAGAAAGGGAAAAACCACACACACCTCCTTATTACAATGAACATCCACCTCTCCTAGTTGCCACTAGGAGAGTATTTATACTACAAGTCACATAAACTATGTCCTAATGACAGAACAAGTCCTTGTGCTTTGCTACTATTGCAATTTCCACATATAACATTATTTTCAAGGCTAACATAGAGAAACAACCCAATATAACCGATCTGAAAATGAAGTAAACATTTCTTAGATATGTGACTTAATCTTGTACGATGGTGTGACTAAGAACCTATACTGAGCACTACAACGTAACTCCTTAAAGCATAGGTAGTGCCATATACCCAAACCAACAAATGTATATGAAATCCGCCTCTTGGACTATCCACAACTTCGTGTGACACTGAGTACTGCAATGTAACTCCTTAAAGTGATAGCTATAACCCGTGAGTACTACAATGTAACTCCTTACATCGGGTATAACTAGATAAACCAAGTCTTAATCACTATCATTACCAGTGAATGCATAAACAAGTATCTTCGAAAGTCATGCATCCATCCACCCCTAGACTTTGAGATAAATAAGTACACATGCCCTTGAAATGAGCTTTAAACCCAGATAAGTGATAAAGAATTATCCCCATAGTCACAAACATCAGATACTAGCCGTTGTCATTTGAGTGTGATTCTTGGTCAGGATCTTTTAAGCTATACATGGTGTGTTTTGAAGCGGGATATATTGGTATTAAGTTTATGAAATGATGAAACGAATCATCTTCTATTAAGTGTAGACCAATGATATCATGTGTTTTTGGTGAGATGGTAACTAGGGTTTTGTATATTAGGTTTTCAACGAAACCTTGTGTTATACCTTAAAGATCACAACTTTATCAATATAAATCACGTATTATATGTAGAAAAGAGATGAGATATGGTGACTTGATATTGTATATATGAGGCGTATAAATGAAAGACTATATTGAAAGAAACACACACATACACATGTTCAAGCACACACCTCAAATGAGAGTTTGAGGTGTATATATAGTACAATTCGTGGATGCCCTAAAGGCTTTGATGGGCTTGGGCTTGGACTTGGTTTTATACTTAAGTCTTAACTTATAACATATTAGCTTAACTAGTCCAAGGCCCAATGACTAATTCTACCTACACGACACACTATATTACATATGAGACCGACCATCACTTTTTCTATAAAATTTAAATGCTAACAATCTCCCCCTAAGGGATGGTCGTTCGAATGATGCTCCATGTGATTTGGTCTTTGTCATCTTTGTTGTTGAACTTTGTGTGTCGTTGTAGAATAGTCTTTGGTCTTTGTTCCTTCATGCTTTGTGATCTTTGCACCATGACTTTTCTTTGTTCTTTGTTGTTGTGGTTGTTCATCTGCCTTATGTCACTACTTCGTCTTTGTAGGTTAGTCGCCTTTCCAACATGCTCATACATCTTTAGTCTTTGCCATAGATATATTTGTTGTCGCGGTTCTTTCACTTTGATCTTTGTCACTTAACTTTGTAGATTCTTCTTTTTGGCGTAGAATCTTTCTTTGACTGTTGCTTTCCTTTTATCTTAGTGAGAACTTTCCTTTGACTTTGAGATGTATGTATGAGCATGTGGAAACTAGTGTGGTGGTTGTACCTGCATAAAACAGTTAGCAATAAAACAACCGGTACTTACAGGTTCGGAATTAGAGATCGTCAACAACATAGTGTGAAGACTCCTTCTAATCCTTACCATGGCCGTTCCTAATCGGATACCCCCGAAAGAGCTTATACAGACATACCGAAGTACACCCACGATTAGGTGAGTCGCTGGAGATCACCCCACGACTGTAGACCGTTTGAAACCACCATGAACACTAAGCGTAACCCTTAAAGAATTACCGAAGTGACCTGCTGTCAGGGCTGTTTGATGTTGACCCTGGCAGGAATTTCCGTTCAATCATTGAGAAATACATAAGTAAGTTCTCTCATAAACGTTCTCGGCAGACTGCTAAGATCTGCGTAGGACTCGATAATTTACAACTGGTGTCCATTGATGTAGAACTACCAGTGTAGTAATGTTAAGTGTTCCTAAGAGATCTTTGATGTAATCTCGGGGATCTAGACTCAATAAGTGCACAATTGGTTTCCTATGCGAAGGCATGGAGCAGAGGGCCTCCTTTTCAATATCAACCATCTCTAAGAGACGGGTCGATAGATTACAATGGTTCCCCGTGAGAATGAAACAAGTACCTTTTGAGAGATACCCGAGTGGCTAGAAGGTTTAAGTGCAGTGCGTCACTGGGTCCATGACGTCTTGTCTTCAATATCGGTGTCACCTTAGTAACAACCAGTAGCATATGAGTTGAACCCGGTGTCTGCCCTAAGGTTGAACATATGGAGGGCTCATTTCTTTTCACCCCTTTCTCATTTCATTCTTTTTCATTCTTCAACCTTCTTTCCCTTTCATTTTTTACTCCTTCTTTAATCATACCTAAGGACTTCTATTCTTTATCTAATTGAATGTCCTTGGGTAGATCCCTCCGTCTGGCGATCATAGGACGGTTTTTCTTAACCTTAGTCACCTTATAACCCATGCACTTCCTATTGTTTGCCATAAACCTTTTTTCTGAAAATCGTCTCAAAGTGCATTATGATCATAAAACACATTTTTGTTAACACGTTGAGGAGTTTCTGGCAATTTGAAATACTCCCCCTTCACATGTGCTCAAAATTGTTAAGATAAATTTGCACATGCTGGGTATAGAGTTGGCACTTTTTTGAATTGATCCACTCTTAATAACATATTACCCGAGGACACGTTTACGTTGCTTAGTTTAAAAGGGATCCATTATCAGCTTTTAGGTGACAACTAGGCCCTAAATAACTAACTTGAAGTTGTTAACATTCCTAAAAAGGAAGTAGACCCGTCATGGTAAAAACATTCTAATTAAGAGTTTCTTTGAATTGTACATTTCTTACTTGGATAAATTCCTTTCGAGATACTAACATTTGATATTTCGTCAATTCGAGAGTCAATTCTGCAGTCTTTTCTGAGTCAAGTACAAGACCTTTAAGTCTTAAACTGACGGACGCATCGAGATTCTTCCACAACATTTAAACATTTTTGATCACATTTAATCACATCTTCTCCCCCTCAAATAGCATAATCATGATATTTTTGCTATCAATTGATTAAATACAAAGCATTTGGAGAGATAGACGGACTTTTTTCGCATGAAATTTGGAACATTTTCCTTTTCTTTTATAACTCCCCCTTAAAAGAAAGACATATTGGTTTAAACATAAAGTTTAAAATCAATTTTAAGGGTTTTAGGAGAGTTTTTTCTTGACAATAGCGATTGTGTACTAAATGGTGACACAACGTTTTCATTTTGAGAAACGATTTTTGCTTTGAAAATCTTTTCATTTGTTGATACTCGGAACTTTTTGAAAAGAATTTCGGTTTTTAACGTTCGAGTCCTTGAATCTGAATAATCAGAAAAGTCATCAAATCGGGTCGGGTTTCGTACCTGGAGTATACGAAGCCATTGCTGAAGAAATATTTTGAGAAACGACATGTTTTAGAAAACATTTTTAAAATGAACTCCCGCTCAAGCCATATGCTACATATCCGTTTGCTATTTTTGAATAACATTTTTAGAAACGTACAATAATATCGATTATACGCAGAGACATGTCGCTGAGAAGAAATATTTTGTTGGGTAATTTTATAGGGTTTAATAGGTAAAGTTTGAGCACAAGTTTATTATATGTTTTTGCTAGATTTTGTAAGGCAAAACATTATTCCTTAAGTTTATTTGAATATTTAAATTTTAAGTTGGTTTTTCAATTTTATATGTGGCTGTAATTCAGATAACAACCAAGTATAGAGGCATCTGTGCAATACATTGTTGATTGAGCAGTTTCATGACACCGACGTAAACACAATCAAAATTAAAGTCCCTTTCAAATAATAACGGGTAATTTTCTTACAGCGAAGCGGGTTTTGAATAACTTCTCTCAATGACCGACCTCAGCATTCGTTAAAGACGTTCGGTTACTATCTCTCAGCAGGGGGTCAATAGGGCCTTCGCTTGCCCATCGCCAATTCGCATCAGAAACCGTAAAATCTTACATAAGTAACAAACTACTCCTCTTTGGAGAGTCGCTTATTCAGAGCTCAAAAAGAAGTGGGTAGATCGGCGGTCAATTCGAGTTATGGCTTATTCCGTTATCCCTACTTACAGCCTGACAATCAACAATTCAACGTTGAAGTCTACCCTATCGTTCTACTATCGTGTCTTGTTGAGACAAGGTAAGGCATGGTAGTGACTATTCATGAAATCATCATGATGGACTATGTAGGATAATGAATGGCACTAGAGGGATTGGCACGAGACGATGGTCTACCCATAAGATGTGACTTTTGTGTCTCGAAGAAGTCACAAAAATTACAGCTACGCTCTAACTGGGTTTCGAAATAGATAAAGCCCAAATTAATCTGTGAGTTGTGTCTCGCATCCATAAGAAACAGTGTTGGGCTATGAACAAACACGAACGATTATGAAGACACGAATACTCGGCTTCCGCGCGGTTGGGATAGTGCCAGTGCCAATCCTGTTTCTGTAGAGGAACCGACCGAAGCTATATTAAGTAAAAGACGTAAGCTTATACTATGATTAATTACCCGAAAAATATGATGCAATACCACTGTATTAGTACTCTTTTAATATTGCTGATCATCATAATCATAGACTATAGTAATCACTACTTGCTCCTTTAATTATGGTCTTGGTCCAATCTAGAAATAGCTGGTTTAGAATTAGAAAGCCTGAATGGCCGACGTTTTATCCTCAGAAAGATACCAAAGTCCCACTAGTTATTCCCATAGGTATCATTCGAAGATCCTCGTGTGAGGTAACCGAACGATCGTATTACCTCTTTGTATAGAAAAGATCCAAGTCGGCTGAACTCAACATAGAAAGGGCGAGAAGATCGAATACTCGTCAAAGAAAAGGAGATGGTACAGAAAGTAAGAAATCAGCGACCTCCGAGGCCTTGCGAATAGAAAAACCCGATTTTGATACTAAGATGAAGCTATAACCGCAAGGTATTGTACATAAAATATTATAATATAATTCCTGGTTCGTTAGCTTAGCAGTTAAGTACATGAGAGAAACCAATCAATATCTAGTAACGCGAGAATATTTCTTCGAGATCAATCAATGGGCTTATTCTCAAGAAATAATTATTCTTCGAGCACCAAATTTTCGCATGAAGGTGGAAGTGACCATTGGAGTACAACCAGAGTCCACAATCTTCCATCGCTCGAGTCTTCTGTTAATAATCAT